>PVKS010034136.1:0-21159 GCA_004027875.1 Aplodontia rufa | reverse complement strand
AGAGGAGGAGGGGAGACAGCCAAGGAATCAATAATCCTTCTAAGGGAGTTGCCAGGTGTTATGTAGATTTCAGTACAGACAAAAAAACTAGGGTACAGACAAAAACTAGGGAGTAACCTGTGGTTAAGACATTTTAACCCACCCTAATCTTTAACAAAGCACGACCTAGCAGCCCTTTCAGAAGGAGCTTATGCAAATAATCATAAGATCACACTAGGGCAGCTGATGAAATGGAGGTAAAGGTCAGACCCCAATAATTGTCACAAGGTCACTCTAGGGCAGCTGATGAAATAGAATGAAGGTCAGACTCCAACATACAACTACATATTTATATATGTATAAATATTTATAGCAGTTCAATTATATATAACAATCTTTGAACAAAAATAGCTTCCAATAAGATTAATATACTTTCAGCAAAAATTTCCTTCAGAATTTAAGATAAAATACAAACTTTCAAGATAAACAGAATCTAAAAGAGTGCATAACCATAAAGCCCATACTAGAAAACCTACTCGACGAAACTTCATGCAGAAGAGATGAAAAATAAAAATGAAAACCAGCATAGGGATAAATTACATAAATTACACTAGAATAGTCAAAGGAGAATCAAGTGTGAACTAAACATTAGAAATTAGTCAAAATAGCAGGATATAAAATCATCTCTTTAAAATAACATTGAATGCAAATTATCTGATTTGTTCAATCAAAAGGCATAGTGTGGGGCTGGAGCAGTGGCTCGGCAGTTACTGCACTTGCCTGGCATGTGCAAGTACATGGGTTCAAACCCCAGCAACCCACGTACACAACTAAGTGTCAGAACAATGAAAGCCATGTGAAAAACTCAATAAAAATTGATTCTCTCTGTCTCTCTCCCTCTCTCTCACTGTCTTTAAAAAAAAAAAATGCATAGTGTGCCAGATAGTTTTAATATATGTTGTTTGTAGGAATCTTTCCTTACAAAGACGTCCACAGACTGAAGATGAAAGGATAGGAATATTTACCACTAGGAATATTATTGTTAGAACACAGAGGAATGGAGAACACAGAGAAAGAAAAAGGAGAGATTTAGCATCCTAAGATTTCAAGTCCCAAGATGAAAAGGCATCATGCCCTTAGCTGATCCAGAGTCTACACTGGAGTATGAGGGGTGCTTTATATTTCTCATCTTGTCCTTGAGAACTGAGGCAGCAGTCATTTTGAGGCAGCCATGCTGCCACTGCTGCTATGGGAGTGAGCAAATGGCCACACTGTCCTGACAAATGCCTGCTCCATTACCTAAGGTGTACCTCGGAGATCAAGAGTGAAACAGATACAGAGAATATTCTACACGGGAGGATTCAAGTTGAAAAAGTAAATGTGGCTCCCCTCTTTGAGTCTGATGGCTTATATACCCAGGTGAAGCAGGTTTGGATTCTGAACAAGAGGGTGCAAATACACTCAGGGACTAAGCCCAGGAAGTCTGAAAAGGCTGTGTTCATAGAAGAGGTGAAGATTGATTCTCCTCCCCATGCATAGAATCCTAGAGAGATTGCTGAGATCCAGACTTTCAGTGGAGACTGGCAATAGCCAGCCATTCAGGTGTGTTGACTTAGTTTCTTCAGAGCAGTCACCCCCAAGGAAAGCAAGCCTCTATGGCCTGATTAGTCCCAAAACCCATTATCCAGAACACCACTTTTATAACCATGTAGTGGCTCCACCATGGGAGTGCATTGATCTGGTCTGTGCAGACAAAAATCCAGGTGACAGTTCTTCCCATTCTACGGCACCTCATACTGGTGAGAAGGGAAGCTGAGATTTTGAACTGAAACTGGTATCTTGGTTATTAACACAAAATGAGTAAGTGTTTGGCAACCCTCGGTCCTTTCACAATTTGAGAAGAAATGGAAAGAAAGACAGTTGGGCTAGGCAGTGACTATCCTTATTATTTATTTTAACTATCTGAGTGGAAATTCCTCAGTTTTTCTTTAAGATTTTTTTTTCCTTTTTGTGTGTGTGTTTTTTGCTGTGCTGATTGGTTCATGGACATATATACATATATGTATTCTCTTCTTTGTTTTTCATTTTAGGCATTCTTACAAATGTTATTTTTCCTTGCTTTTCCTTTTGAGGGGTTTTTGATTAGTATATTTTTGTTTTGTTTTGTATTGGTTTTCATTTTCCTGTTTGTCCTATTTTCCCTTCTCTCCTGATAACAGAGAAATTCTATTCCTCTATCTTTCACCCTTTCTTTATTAGTTCTATTTCCCCTCCTTTCTTATAATCATCAGAGTCTCCATCACTTCTGCATTCTTTCTGTGCACTCTTTGAAATTATAGGCTATTTCCTACCTTCCATTCATGTTTCTTTTCCCTTAATTAATTGTATTTTCCCCAACTTTTAGAACTAATTGTTTTATGTAACTCTTGCCCCCACCTTTAATGCTTTTGCAATTATTATTGCTGTGGATGCCATACTTGACACCTGTCTTTGCTTTAATGCCAGATATTGTGGATTGTTACTTATTGTTTTCAACAAAAGCTTTTGCTGACCATACCATGTCTGTCTTTTTTTTTTTTGTGGCAATTATCATTGTAGTTGTCACAGTAGGAACCAAGTATTCAGTTTAATTCTATGTATTCTTTGCATTGGTTGTTGCTTTTGTTTATTTCCCCCTATTCTGTGAGGTTCTAGGAATCTACAGGAACACCAAAAGTTCACAGGTTTAGAGACTCTGCTGCTGAACTAATGTTTCTCTGACAATACTGAACTTCAAGGAAGGGAGGAGACAGAACCCTGAAGCATTAAAAATGACTCAAGGAGGAACATCAGGGATGGAACTCAGGTCCCATCCCTTGGCTTCTATCCATACATCAATTCCAAAGAGAAGCCTGAGAACAAATAAGATGTACACAAAAGGATTCACAGAAAATAAGAGGAAGAAGAATCCACTTCAATTGATGCACAAAAATAAACCTTCAAAAATATGAGAAAACAAGTAAACAAATCTCCTCAAAAGTCCATAATCCCCTAACAAAGAATCTTACTGATAGTGAGCTATATGAAAATCCAGAGAAGGATTATAATAATTTCATTACCAAAATGTTCAAAGAATTAAAAGAAGATTTGAGGAAGGAATTAAGATAGCAATTAAAGGAGATGAAATACCACTTCAATAAGGAAATAGAAATTGTGAAAAAAAAAACCCCAAACAGAAAAGAATGCCTAGACATGCAAGACAAGCTCAAAATATTACAAACTCAATTGAAGGCATCACTAACAGATTAGAACATGTAGAAAATATAACCTCAAGTCTTGAACATAGAATTTTAGGGACTGAAGACAGGCACAGGCAATATGATCTTCAGTATGCAGAAGGGACTAGTGGGAAATATTTATAGAATATAACCAAAATATACAATAATTCTAGGCCAACTTGAAAAGACTAAATCTGAGAATGGGATAGAAGAGAACATGGAGGTACAAATTAAAGGTTAAAGAACATTTTCAACAAGATAGTTAATTCTCCCATATCAGAAATGAGATAGACATTGTAGAGGTCACCACATTGTTATACTAAGATCCTAAGCTGTTTAAGTAATAATAATGCCTTTCTGTCGTCTGTAGTCATTTTAGATGAAATGTTATTCCTCTGTAGTTAATAAAGGGTAAATTTTGATTTATTCTGCATCCATGTCTAGTCAAATCTATTTTAGAGAGGATTAACGGGTTGTACTTTTTACAGCAACTTAGTTTCCAAATTACATTTAAGTTTGTGCTAATGGAATAACTACGCTTGTATACTGTGTTCAAAATTTTTCTTCATAGTGTAATATATACCTAAATTTAAAAAATGTTATAGAATATGGGTTAAACTTTTACTCAGATGGCAATTAAACTTGATTTATGTAAGAAAGACTTTAACAGCCACTGGTTAATGTAGACCTGACAGATTTAAAAAAAAAAACAAATTGGTTTTTCTTTGGATAAAGACTATAGGACTAAAGATATTGTTAATTCAAATCTATCATACAGACTGGGGTGCTTTTATCTTATTAATGTTTTATGTTTTTCTGGTCTGAGATCTAGTTTTTTCAAACACATTCTCTTACTAAAAATTGGCAAAATAAGATCTGATTTTAACGCAAACTGTCTGTCACATCCCCTCTGAAGTGGAAAAATTCAGTTACTCCTGGGGTGGGAGTAACTATGGTTTATGATCAACTGCATATCATATTGTTAATTTATTCATATTTATGCTTGTAAAAGTACTCAATAAAAAAAGAAATTTCATTTAAAAAAAAACCAACCAAAACCAATGGGACAAAGCTCCCTTAGCATGGACAAAGATACTTGCTATAGAATCAATATCTTAAGAGAAAAATCTTTCAGGGATAGCCAGAGGGTAGGGCAGGGGAAACCACACCCAAACTAAATAGCCTCAAGGTTATGTAACCAGAGCTCTTACTTACATAAAGCTCCTCCCCTAGGTGGAGCTATTAAGTATTTTAGACTTTACCTCCCTCAGGAATAAGCATCTAACTCCTGTATTCCTGGATGGTATCTGCAGGGGTCTGAGTTAGCCAGTTGACAGGGAGCCCTAATTGTCTCAAGATTTAGGGATGCACCAATTAGACGGGAATTGAAACAGATGCCTTCTGAAATTTAAGGACAATTTTCTCACACTGAGTATTAAAGCTCCAAATTACTTTAACTTTGAAACTTCCTCATGCTGAGAATAGAAACTATCCCCAGCCTGGCCAGGCACCAGTGACATGATCTTTATCTAAATCTATGCATGTATGCATCCTGCCTATTGTCCTGGTCTACCTTCTCTTTTCTTATAAAAGCTTTCCTCACGTTTGAGTTTTCTGAAGATGATGATTTGAAACTAAAAGTTTTGGTATCTTCCTTCAAATTTGGCTTTGGATAAAACCCATTTTCCTGCCAATTTGAGTTCAAGTATCTGTGGAGCTTGATAAACAGAGGAGCCTAATCTCCCCCAGGTCCACCTGGTAACATTTCCCTGAGTAAGACTTGCTCAGCCTTTTTGCCTGCTATCTCGCTGCACAAAACTCAGTCCTTCTTCTTGCTATTCAGGCCTCAGCTCAAATTGAGGGAAGGACTTTCTTGAATTGGGGTGAGACAGTCCCTCTTAGTCACTCTATTTTGTATTCATCATGCAACTTAGAACCGGACAGAATCTAATTCTGTGTTTAATGTCTCTTGATTCTATTCCATTTTTGTTTGTTTATATTGGTTCATTATAGTTGTGAGTAATAGTTGGGTTCACTTTAACATAATCAAGCATGGAATTTAATTTATTCCATTTTAGTCCCCAGTGCCCCTCCTTTCCCTTCTCCCATCCTATTCCCTTTCTTCTACTCTACTGGCTGTTTTTCACTCATTTATATATTTGTAATTGGTGCTTTAGTATGGTGGAATTCACTGTGGTGTATTTACACATGCACATAGTGTAATTTTGTCAAATTTATTCTGTATTTTTTCCTTTTCTGGTCCGTTCTCCTTCCCCATCCATATAATTTCTCTACTGCATTGATCTTTCCTGTCTTTATGATATCTGATTGCCCCCTCTCCCCTGCACACACACCTTACTTTCTTCTAGCTTCCACATTGTGGAGAAAACATTCTATGCTTGATTTTCTGAGTCTGCCTTATTTCACTTAGCAAGAGAACTTAGATGTTCTCCTGTTTCATCCATGTGCCAGAGAATGCCCTTCTTTATGGTTGAGTAACATTCATAACCCATTTATCTGTTGATGGGCACCTGGGCCAGTTTCATATCTTGGCTACTGTGAATTGTGCTGCTAAAATTATTGATGTTGCTGTGTTGCTATGGTACATAGATTTTAGTTCTTTTGGAGAAATACCATGGAGTGGGAGAGCAGGTCCATGTGGTAGCTCCATTACTAGTTTTTTGAGAAACCTCCATATTGCTTTCCAGAGTGGTTGTATTAACTTCTAGTCCCACCAACAGTTTCTGAGCGTATCTTTTTCCCACATTCTCACCAGCATTTGTTATTATTTGTATTCTTTATAATTTCCATTCTTACTGGAGTGAGATGAAATTTCAATGTATTTTTTTTTAAAGAAAGAGGGACAGAGAGAGAGAGAGAGAGAGAGAGAGAATCAGCTTCATTCAGTTATTCATTCAGTCACTGCAATTGCTGCACCACTGCTCCAGTCCTCAATATAGTTTTGATTTGCATTTCCTTAATTGTCATGGATGTTGAACAGTTTTTCATATATTTTTTGGTCATTTGTGTTTCTTCTTTTGAGAAGTCTCTGTTTAGTTGTTTTGCCCATTTACTGTTTGGGTTATTTATTTTTTTGGTGTGTGTGTTAAGTTTTTTGAGTTTATTATATATTCTGGACATTAATTCTCTCTTGGAAGAGAACTGGGAAAAGATATTTTCCAGTTTTGTAGACTGTCTCATAATGATATTACCTTTTCTGTAGAGAAACTTTAAAAATTTGATGACATCCCACTTACTGATTCTTGGTTTTATTTCTTGCATTTTAGGAGTCAATTTAAGAAATTCTGTGCCTACACCAGCATGTTGGAGTTTTGGCCTTATGTTTTTTTGTTGTTGTTGCAAAGTTTCTTGTCTGTTTCCTAAGTTTTTGATCCATTATGATTTGACTTTCATGCAGGGTGGGAGATAGCAATATAGTTTTCTTTTTCTTTTTTTTTTAAAATTTTTCCTATATTTTTGTGCATTTTTATTAAGGAGTTGAGTTGTTTTACAATCATAAATGCTTATATAATTACAGCATGGTATGCATTTGATCATAAACCATAGTTTCCCCTCATTGCCCACACCCCAATACCTATTTGATTCTTCTATATTATGCCCCTGTAAGAAATATAAATGTCCATACATATATATGTGTGTGTATAAAAATTGTGTATTTTCCATAATTAAATGATTATATAAGTATTATTTGACTTCTAGGCAGTGGGGTAAAGAGTACGCTATATTGTTGATTGTCTCCCTAGATCCCTCCATATCTTCCCCCCTCCCAACCTTCTGCCTCTCCACTCCTTCCTCCACCCCCACATGTCTATGGTTCCCCTATATTATGTATTGCTATGCCCTTAGTGAGTCCAGTACATGAGTTGGACTAACTTTCACCCAAGCCTGTTGCGGGTACGTGGCAGCCCAGTGGATTATAGAAGCACAGCAGCCAGGTGCTTTGCTGGGGCCTGGGTTCTCCTAATGGGGCAGAACGATCCCTGTGTGATGCCATGGGACCTGGTAATCTTGGCAGTGGGTATGGGCCCAATATATCTGCACTTGGCATGTTTGGTCTGCATCTAGGTAGCTTTGTGGGACCTTGGAAGGAGGTACTAGGAGTTGGTGCCGTGTGTATTCTGAAGGCCCTGGACCTGAAGCCATGATCGGCGCACAGAGGCTGCTTGCATCAGCTCTGGCAGACTTCCTGGGTGTGCCTGAAGGCCCCAGACTTTATGCCTGGATCTGTGTGCAGTGGCTGCTTGGGTAAGCTGAGGCAGGATTTCTTGGTGCGAGTGCCCCATGCATGCCTGAAGGCCCTGGACCAGAGGCTTGGATATGCATGCAGTGGCTGCTCAGTTTGGCTCTAGAGTTGTTCTTCAGTGCTGGTTCCCTGTGTGTGCCTGAGGGCTTAGGAACTGAGGCCTAGTTTCATTTTTTTGCATTTGAATATACTCTTTCCCCAGCACCATTTGTTAAAAGAGGCTGTATTTCTCCAACATTCATTTTTGGTAACTTGTCCAGTATCAGATGACTCTATGTCTTGTTGGTCTCTGTACCTTCTGTTCTGTTCCATTGTTCTTCATTTCTATTTTGATGGTTATAGCATGCTGTTTTGTTACAATATCTCTGTAGTACAATTTGAGGTGAAGTATTGTATTGCTTGTAGCATCACATTTCTTGCTCAAGATTACTTTTGTGTTTCTGGATCTTTTATTCTTCCATATGAATATAAGAAAATTTTTTGGTCATTCTGTGAAGATTGTCATTAGTATTTTGGTGAGGATTGCTTTGAATATTATGTATTTGGTGATATGGCCATTTTGACAATATTAATTCTTCCTATCCAAGAATATGGGTGGATTTCCCATATTCTAAGTTATTCAAATTCTTTCTTCAGTGTTCTGTACTTTCATTTTAGAGCTCTTTCACTTCCTTGATTAGATTTATTCCCAAGTATATTAGTTATATATTTTTTTCTTTTTGAGGTTATTATGAATGAGATAGATGCCCTGATTATTTTCTCTGAATTGGTAGTTTTGGTGTATAAGAAAGATATTGATCTTGCATTCTACTGCTTTTCCAAATTTATTTATCAGCTTTAGAAGTCTCCTTGCTTAGTTTTTCTTTCTTTCTTTTTTTCTTTTCTTGCGTTTTCTAGATATAAGATCATGTCATCAGCAAATAGAGATATTCCTGTTTGTATCTTATTTTCCTATTTGTATACCCCCTTAAATTTCCTTCTATTGTCTTATTCATCTGGGTAGAGTTTCAAGGACTTTATTGAATACGAGTGGTGATGAACATTCTTGTCTTGTGGAGATAGTGGACATTTTTGTCTTGGTCCTAATTTTAGAAGAAATAGTTTGTTTTCTCCATTATGTAAGATGTTGGTATCGAGTTTGTTATATATACATTTTGTAATGTTGTTGTACGTTCCTTCTATCTTGGATTTCTTTACCATTTTTAACATGAATCATTGGTGGAGTCCATCAAAGGTTTTTTGTTCATCCAATGAGATGATCATACAGTTCTTATCCTTACTTCTGCTATAGGGTGGATTACATTTATTGATTTGCATATGTTGAAGTTTCCTTGCATCCCTGGATGAAACCCACTTGGTTCTGGTGTCCTATGTTCTTGATGTGTTTTTGAATGTGCTTTGATTGTTTTGTTTTGTTTTTATAAAGATTTCCAAGTCTGTGCTTATCAGGTATAATGGTTGTAGCATTTTTTTCTTTTTCATGTGGCTTTTGTTTCTCCAAGACTTCATTATGTATTTGGTGCTGGGGATTGAACCCGTGTACTCCCGCATGCCGGGCAAGTGCTGTGACTGCCGAGCCACCACTCCAGCCCCTGTAGTATTTTTTCTTGATGTGCCTTTGTCTGGTTTGATATTAGGGTTATATTTGCTTCATACAATGTACTGGGGAATGTTCTTTCCCTTTCAATTTTATTGAATAATTTGTGGAAGAGTAGTATTTGTTCTTTAAATATTTTGGTAAGGGAGCTGGAATGGTGGTGGCTCAGTGGTACTTGCCTGGCATGTGCAAAGACCTGGGTTTGAGCACCAATACCATATACACAACTAAGAGTCAGAGAAACAAAAACCAGATGAAAAAATAAATAAAATGATACTCTATTTTTAAAAGTCTTGGTAGGACTCAGCTGAGAATCCATTTTGTCCTTGACTTTTGTTGTTGTTTCAGTTTCATTGTGTGATATCAGTTTGTTTAGGTTATATATATATATATATATCTTCCTGGTTCAGGTTCTATGTGTCTAGATATTTTCCATTGATTTCTAGATTCTGCAGTCTATTGAAATATATGTTGTCAAAGTATTTTCACATGATCCTCTGGATTTCACAAGTGTCCAAGATGATATTTTCTTCTTCATTTTTAATTTTATTAATTTGGATCTTCTCTCTTCCTTCTGCTTTATCTCGGGATCTTTCAAACTTGTTTATCTGTTCAAAGAACCAACCTTTTTTTGCATTGATCTTTTGTATTTTTGATTACATTAATTACAATTACAGTAATTTGGGCTCTGATCTTAATTATTTCCTGTCTTATTCTGTTTTTAGTACCAGTGTGTTCTTTCTTTTCTAAGGCCCTGATATGTTATCATTAGGGTATTTATTTTAGATTTAAAATTTAAAAAAAAAATATCAGCACTCAGAGCTACATACTTTCCTCTTCAAACTGCCTTCATCCTGTCCAAGAGGTTTTGGTATATTATATCTCTGTTCTCATTTGTTTCTAAGAATTTCTTGATTTATTTTATGATCTATTCCTCATTTAAAAGAATATTGTTGGGCTGGAGCGGTGGCTCAGCAGTTTTGGTGCTTGCCTGGCAAGCACGAGGACCTGGGTTCAAATCCCAGCACCACATACACAACTAAGTGTTGGAGCAACAAAGGCCATGTGAAAAACTAAAAAAAAAATTATTTCTCTCTTTCTCTGTCTCTCTCACTGTCCCTCTCTCTTTAAAAAAAAAAAAAGAATATTGTTTAATCTTCATTGTTTCTTTCATTTCTATAATTTTTCTTGTTGATTTCTAATTTCATTCAATTATCATCCGATGGAGTACTTGGAATTATATCATTACTTTGGTATTTTCTATGACTTACAGTATTACCTCAAGTATGATGTATTTTGGAAATGGTTCCATTAGTTTCTGAAACGAGAATGAATTCAACTCTTTTTGGACAAAATATTCTGGAGACATCTGTCAGGTCCACTTTATTTACAGTATTGTTAGGTTTGAAATATTTATTTTATATTTCATTGGCCTATCTATTTGTGATAGAGGTGTGTTGAAATCACCCAGTATTATTGTACTGGGGTCTACCTGGCATTTAATGTCAAGAAGTATTTTTTATGTAGTTGGCTGCATTGTGATTTGGGGGCATAAATATTTGCTATTGTTTCATTTTCTTGTTGGATTGCTCCTTTTACCAGTGTGTAGTGCCCTTCTTTGTCTGTTCTTATTCATTTTGCCAGGAAATCTGCTTTGTCAGATATGAGAATAGCTGCTGCTTCTGGTTGCTTCAGACTCTATTTGCATGAAGTATTTTTCCCTATGTGTTAACTCTCAGTCCATGTACAATATCAGCTATGAAATGAGTCTGTTACAAACACCATATAGTCAGGTCTTGTCTTTTAATCCGTTGTGCCAATGTTTCTTAATTGGGAATCCTTTATATTCAGCATTATTATCGGTAGGTGGTTGTTATTTCCTGCCATTTTGTTGGTTTTCTACATTTTATTCTGCCTTGATTTTTCTCTTAGGTAGTTCTTTTTCTAGGGAGTGTCATCTATTTGAGAGGTTTGGGGTTCATTTTTGGATTCCTCTGTATGCAGAATATCTTGAAGTCATTTTTATAGTGCTTGCTTAACGGTTATTGATCCTTTAAGTTTGTCCTTATGGAAATTTTTTATTTCTTCATCAGTTCTGAAAATAACTTTGCTGGATATAGATATCTTGGTTGGCAATTGTTTTCTTTTAGAGCTTGGAATATCTTGTTCTAGGCCCTTCTTGATTATAGGTTGAGTTGAGATGTCAGAATTGAGTCTTCTTGGTTCGGTAGAAAATTGGTTCTAGAGAAAAACTTGATTTTTTTTCTCTTGAAATTTTTAATATTCCTTCCTTATTTTCAATGTTAGGCATTTTGATTATGTTTCTTGGAGAGGTTCTCTTTTGATCTTGGTTATTTGGGTTCTGAAATGTCTCCTATATGTGGATACCTATCTCATTTCTAAGGTGGGGAAATTTTTCTTTTAGTGTCTCACTAAAGAAGTTTTTAATGCCTTTAGCCTGTATCTCATGTTTTCTCCTATCCTAATGACTCATATTTGATTTCTTGATGTTATCCCAGTGTTCTTATATATCCTAATTATTATCTTTTAATTTTTTCCCCTTATTTCATACTGAGTATTCAAGTCTTCAAGACCTGAAGTTCTGAATTGAGGCTTGAAGTTCTATTTTATATACAATCTATTCAGCCAGTGATATTTTCACATGGACTTTTAATTTGATTCACTGTATGTTTCATTTCCAAGAGTTGTGATTGGTTTCTTTTCAGTATCTTTATTTCTTTGTTGAAATGATCTTTTACTTTCTGTATTTGCTCTCTTATATTGTTTCTTGGATTACCTTTTAGTTCTTTAAACATTTAAATCAGTTTTTTATAGTTGTTCCTTGGGATGTCATCCACTTTCATATCTGTGGTTTCCTTTGTTGGGAGATTCCAAGTATTGGAAGGAGATTTATTTGCTTGTTTACTTATTCAGAGGTCTTGGGACTTGTACACCAGTTGCACTGAATTCCTCTCCCTCTTCCTCTTTTATATATGCATCCTTAGGTGTATAGTTATGATTTTATTCCAAAAAATCTCTGATTTTCATGTATGTATAGATATTTGGGAGTGGCACCTGAGGTTCTACTCTAATTGTTCTTGCTTCGGGTGTGTTTGTTGGTTTAGATTTTGTTGTTTAACTCTTCTGTGTGTTTCAGATCTGTTGAGGCTTGAGTGAGGTTGACTCATGTGTGGAATAAGGTTTGTCATTTCTTTGCTAAGTTGTATGTGTTGCTCATTAATATGATCTCTACTCTGCGAACTTAAGTGTCCCAATCACTTTTCAGGTTTTCTTAGAGAAAGAAAAACTAGCAATAATTTTTAAATTTTTATACAGTCTTAAATGTCTGGTGTCTACTTTGACTTCTATAATACTAATTACCACCGTGGAGAAATGGTGGGACCCATATTTAACATTGGTGCTAACCATGAACAACCGTGAACTACGTCAAATGCTAATAAGTAGTTGTCTACTACATTGTACCCTGTGTTAATAACCACAAAAACGTGAATGGATTAGGAATTACATGAACTACATAATTCTATCAGACAGTGGAATGACACTTTCTTAAATGAAGTAAAAGTATGATAGGAAGAGACAAAATTTAAAATATTCAGAAACTGAACAAAGGAGAAGGAGGAGGTAGATGCAGATGATGGCTATAAAGATGGCAGAGTAAAGATTAACTACAAGTAATAAAGAGAGGAAGAGGGAATAGGAAATTTCAGTTATTTCTTGGGGAAGAGAGTGAAAAAGGGGTACTAAGAGGAAGAAAAACCAAGGTATGAACAAATCAGTAAAAGATCAAAACAAAATAAATCCATGTAAAATTTTGTCCCACTAAAATCACACCAAGGCTAAATAATTGATGAGTGAAGAGAGCAATTAGAATGAAAGCAAATTATGTGAAACTGTATATACATTTAAAACCTTTCATGCAGTGAGAACACATACATACATACATATATGCACACACACAACACACACAAATCATCCAGAATGGAAAAAACAAAGATGGAATTAAAATTTAAAAAGAAAAATGAGTCAGAATACCAAAAAAAAAAAAAAAATATTGTTAAACATCCTTCATTGTACTGCCAAATACTAGCCTTGATTAGGAGATTGGCTGGAGTGGCCAGTGAGAGATTAGTGCTGACTCCAAAAGATACCACTGAGCTGTGTGATAGGGAAGCGCCTTACTCCTATAACAGAGCCCCTTTACAATTAGAAGCCCCCCAAACTAAAAGTCCCAACCCCCCTACTTCCTGATATATATATTTTTTCAACTGAATTTCCTCAAGCTTAGAATGAAAAGTGAGAAATAGGCCCCAGAGCTTAGGTAGTTGCAGCAAAGGTTGAAAAGGTGGAATTGTAATACATCTCTGGTCAGTACATTCTTGCTACATCTCCATATGTATATTTTCTGACTTCTATTCTTATAAATTGGAATCATCCTATATTATGGACATATGTAGGTTAGCTGCCTTCCCAATTTTGGCCATCTGTGATTAAATTCACATCCTCTTTTTACATTATTTGTTCATTTCTTTTGGGAATAGGTGACTCATTGAATCTAATCCTTTAGAATCCCATCAGGACCTCTGACTTTGGGTGCTGGTAAAGTCCTCTCAAAGCTCCAACTTCTTCAACTGTTAACAGGGAATCACAATAACACCTGCATGGTTGGATTGATGATCAGCTGAGGTCATGAATTTGTGTTTAGTAAACTGTACGAAGAATACCAAGGATCAGCTCTGCAGCAGCAGTTTAGGATTTGGGGTTTTTTAACCTGCTGGGGTTCCTGATACTTGCATTCAGAGGGCCCATGAGAGCATAATTAAAATGCTCTGCAAACTAATAATAGAAAGGAGATCCTTCAGGTGGATAAAGAGCATCTATAACAATACCCCACAGTTAACATCCATGAATAATTAAAAACTTTCCCCTGCCCAAAGATCACTGTTTTTCCTACCCTCACACTCAGCACAATAGTTCTCATACTAGATTGCAAGTGTTAGCCTAGCTGGGGGTGTGGCTTCAATCAAGACACGGAGGCCACGCCTGCTGGCTAAGGGTCAGGGCAAAGGGCAGCTGCCCCCCCCCCCCAAAGAACACCCAATCGGGATGCTGGCAGACAAGCTCCAATGGATTGATGGATCCACCATCCAATCTCTGAAGGACCAACCCCATCATCAACTTTTTTCCAGTTACCCAGCAAAACAATCTGCCTTGCAGAGGTCCAGAGCCATTTCCCTGAGTGCCATTCTCCCCACAGGCAGGCCCCATTTCTCCTGACAGCCGTTACTTCCCATGCCCGTCCTCATGGCAGTGCAGGTGAAATTGGCCCTAGAGCAACAAATCCCTGTAAACATCTCCACCTGAATTTACACTAGTACCATCATTATTCCTTTTTCTTATTTTTTACAGCAGGTTCTCCCCACATATCAATTCTCCTGCAGACACCATTTAGGTGTCCTATAGTTTATCTCAATTCTGACATTACCTATTTGGTGTTACAGTCAGATTGCATGGAGAAGGACTCAGTTCTACAAGACTGTCCCTAGTTTGGATGCCAGTTGTTAAGTAGTTGGTTACTGGTAGCCTCTGTCCAACTTGGCTACAATTCAGATTCCCAAAACCATCTCCTTAGGGTTAATGTGCTAGAGTATTGCACAGGTTAGGGAGACAGATTTACTTATTTTTTATGAAATGAGTTGAAAAGGAAACCAATGGACAGCTTGATAAAGAGGTATACAGGGTAAAGTAAGAGGGAAGGCACATGGAGCTTCCATGCCCTCTGTGGGGTACAACACCTTCCAAGCAGTTCCATGTGTTCAGCAACTCAATAGTAGAATCCTCCTTTGGGACAGGATTCTACTTCATTATTGAGTAATTGATTAAACCACTGGTGATCAGCTCAATCTTCAGTTCTTTTCATCTCCTTGGAAGATTGGGAATGGCACTGAAAGTTCCAGCCTTCTAATCACCTGTTTGTTTCACCTGACAACTTGCCCAAGGGTGAGCCCATCTTGGAGTCCCAGCCATTAGTCATCTTTTTAGTACATAGATACACTTATCACTTTGAAAACTCCAAGGGTTTTAGGAGCTGTATTGCAGAAAGTAGGGGAAAAGACCAAATATATACTTCTTATTATAAATCAGTTTCATAATCACAAATTAGATAAACATCCTTTCTTGTCATTTCTATTCAACGCTGTACTGAATTTATAATTAGAGCACTTAGACAGGAAAAAGTAAATAAAAGGAACAAGAATCTTTATTCACAGATGACATAATCTGGTATATATAATCCCAAGGAATCCACTAAAAAGTGCTAGAAAAATAGATGAGTTCAACAAGGTTACATGATACAAGATCAATACACAAAATCAATTGTATTTCTACACACATAAAGAACAAGCAAATATTAAATTAAGAAATAATCACATTTCTTCTAGCATTAAAAGAATATAATATTCTATAGACCAAATTTAACAAAAAGCAAGATGTATATTTTGAGGACTGTAAAATATTGTTGAAAGAAATTAAAACAGATCTAAATAAAAGGAAAAATATCCCTAGTTCATAGATCAGTTGACTTAACACTGTTATAATGCCAATAGTCCTCAAATATGTCTATTAATTCTATGCAGTCCCTATCAGAATTCTCGATGACTTTTTTGTAGAAATGGGCAAGGTGATTCAAAATTTCATATGGAATTCTGAGGGACCCAGGAAAACCAAAGTGAAGAACGAAGTTGGAAGACTAATCCTTCTTGATTTCAAATTTTACTACAAAGCAATGGTAATGAAGACAGTGTGACACTTGTACAAGGATAGAGCTATAGATCAATGAAATAGAATTGAGTTGTCTAGAAAGACACCCCTGTTTTTATGATCATTTGATTTTTTTTTCAGAGCTGAAGACTGAACTCAGGGCCTTGCGCATGCTAGGCAAGCACTCTGCCACTGAGCTAAATCCCCAACCCCTGATCACTTGATTTTTGACAAGCATGCCAACGCTATTTAATACAGCAAGAAGAGTCAAATGATGCTTGAACAACCCGATGGACACTTGCAAAAGTGTCCTCACACCATAAATAAAAAAATAAAAAATAATTTAAAGAGGGGCTGGAGTGGTGGCATGGTGGTTATGGTGTTTGCCTGGCATGTGTGAGTATGTGAGTTCAAAACCCCAGCACCACGTACACAACAAAGTCTTGGAACAGCGAAAGCCACATGAAAAACTAAATATATTGATTCTGTCTTTGTCTCTCTCTCTCTCTCACTGTCTCTCTCTAAAAAAAAAATGTAGAGAAAATTTTAAGAAAGTTTCAAAGGATATCATCAAGAGAGTGAAAAGACAACCTAGAGAGTGGGATGAAACTTTCATCCAGAATATATGCATAACTCTTACCATTCAATTGTAAAAGACAATCTATTTAAATTGAACAAAGGATTTGAAAAGATGTTCTTCCAAGGAAGATATACAAATGGCTGAAAAGCAAATGAAAAGTTGCTTGATGTCATTAGTCATCAGGGACATGCAAATTAAATTTTCACTGAGATACTACTTTATACTTACTAGGTGGCTATAATTTTTTTTGAAAACTGAGAGAGAGAGAGGGAGATAGGGAGAGAGGGAATTGACTTTACTTAGTTTTTCATCTGTTTTTTGTTGCTCTGACACTTCTGTGTGTATGTGGTGCTGGGGTTTGAAGCAAGGTCCTCATGCATGCCAGCCCCAGATGGCATAATTTTAAAATGTGAAAAATACTATGTTTTTGTAAGAATGTTGAGAAATTGGAACTCTTATACGCTGCTTTTGTAAATGTAAAATGGTGTAGCCACTTTGGAAAAAGTCTTATAGATCCTAAAGTAATTAAACACACAATTTCCATATGACTCAGCATTTCTACTCTTAGGTATGTAATGTTTTCAAAAGAAATTAGAACATATGATAATACAAAAAATTGCACACAAATATTTATAGTGGCATTTTTCATATTAATCAGTGGGAAGAAACAAACCAAATGTTCATCAGTTGGTAAATCGGTAAAAAAAATGTGGTATAACTATATATTAGAATATTATTCAGCCATAAAAAGAAATTGCTAATATATGTGACATCAAGGATAGATATTGAAACATTACTTGAAGTGAAAGACATCTATCACAAAATACTTTATTTTATGGGATTTCATGTATGTGGAAGCATAACATGGGCAAATTTATTGAGTGGATTAGTGGTTGCTTAGTGCTGGGAGCGGATATCAACATTGGACTTTGACACTGTTCAATACTTGTTTTTCTTCTAGCAGGAAATTTATAACTACCTCATGGACAAATACAGAAAGCAACACATAAAAATAACTTACTCTCAGCCCTGCTAGGGTCTTGCTTCCTGATGCAGGGATGGGAATTATATTCTCAGACACCTTCCTGGGCCTTGTGTGTCCTTGGGAAGTACCAGGTGACTCCAGACAGTGGGACTGCAGTGAGCAGCACTGATATGATTAGGTGAAGGCGCTGGGTCCTGCTTTCTTGTGGTAAAGGACAAAACACCTGTTGCTCCAGGGTTTCCTCTTCTGGCTTTGGTGTTGGCACAGTCACCCTCTGCATTTACCAAGAAGTGTTCACTGTGTCCCCAGGGCTACCTGCAAAGTAGGTGCAGGTAGCCAGAGGCAGAAGTATATGTGCCAAATTCACGGATCTGCTTTTGGTGTTGATATCAGTGATCAGATTGGACTTGGAGACTTCAATCAGTTTGCCATAGACTTTGTTTTGGGAGAATCCCTAGTATTGCCAAGAAAAAGGGAGGGGGGTGGATTAGAGATCACCCATCTATTGCTTTTGGAGGAAATACAAGTCATCATAAATAAATTCATTTGCTGCAGACAGAGTTGATAAATTTAGCTATATGAATTATATATCTCTTTAACCAGAATATGCCCTTTAAAAAAGCCAATTTTCTTCCTAAATATGAATTTTTAGGGGACTTTCAATGCATTCCACAGTGCTAAGATGGAATAAATGAGCCTGGGGTTGCTTACTATGGGACCCTGCATATGACTGCACCTGCTGGTGGGGCCCAGGTCTCCTCTGAAGGACATGGACAGTACTTTCTCAAATATACTAGGGAGACTAAACAGGGAACACTCTGGGGCCCAAGGATTGAAGGGTTTCTGGAGGGCATACCTAAAGATATGGAAGATCCATCATATTATTTTACTGTCTTCTGGTTTCATCTTGAGAGCCCTCCTCTCACCATCAGTCCTTCAGGAAAAAAAAAATGTGCCTTCATTGTCTGGTCATTTTAGAGATACTGCTTTTTGAATTTGATGATCTGTAGTTTCCTCAGGATGTGTTCATTTGTGGATGTTTTTCTTTATTTTTCTTCAAATTACTGTACTTTCTCATCTAGGGTTTGAATCTTTCATTAAGAGTCATCTTATAAAGAAAAAATTTACTTTGGTTTATAGTTTTGGAGGTTCCTGTAATCAGTTGGCCCTATCCAGAGGCAGTCCATCTTGGTGGGAGCAGGGCAGGGCAAAACTCCTTATTCTATCTCCAGAAAGCAAAAGAGAGTAAGAGTAAGAGTCTATCCCTTTCAATGACTTGCCCCAATGACGTAAAGATCTCCTTCTAGACTCTCCCACCTCTCAAAAGTGCCATGCTGAGAATCAAACCTTTACCACATGGACATTTGGGAGACACTTAAGATCCAAACTATAGCAATCCAGAATATATAAAGAACTATTGAAACCCAACTCAATACAAAAGAACAACTCAACTAGAAAAATGGGGAAACATGAATAGGTTTTTCTCCAGAGAAGATACACAAATGAGCAGCAAACTTAAAGCAAGATGTTTATTATCTCTAATTATTAAGGAAATTCAAATTTGAAGTATAATGAGATACCATTTCACACATCTCCAAGGATGTCTATATTTAAAAAATAGAAAGGGCTGGTAAGAATGTGGAAAAATAGGAATGTTTGTATATAACTAATGGGAATGTAAAATGGTCTTGCTGTTGTGGAAAAATTTGCTAATACTTTAAAAACTTAGAAGGACCATAAAACCCAGAAATTCCAGTGCAGGTATATATACAAAGGTACTGGAAACAGGAACACAAAACAGATATTTGTACACCAATGTTCATAGAGGTATAAGTCATAATTAGCCAAAATTGGAAAGTGTACAACAGCATATTAATGCATGATCAATGTGGTACATAATTTGATGAAACACAAGTCATAAAAAGGAATAAAACTTTGACATATACCATTCAATGAATGATTTTGAAAACATGTTTAGTGAAATAAATCAGATACAGGACCAATGTTGTGTGATGCTATTAATATGAGTACCTAAAAAGGCAAATTGATAGACACAAAGCATAGAATAGATGTTACCAAGAGATAGGAGGATGGGAAAAGAAGAGTTATTGGTTAAAAGTTTATGATCAGGACTATGAAATAGTTTTGGTTATAGATAATGATGATTACACAACATTGTGAGTGTGTTTAATGTCATTAAACTGTATACTTACAAGTGGTTGAAAAATAAACAATGACATGTATATCAACACAATAAAATAAAAAATTAAATGTAAAAAATGATGACAAATGAGACAACTGAATATTTAAACCCTCAGTGAATATTTTATATTGAAAGATTGTTTTTGTTATTTTAGGTGTTGTGATTTTATGAATCCTTATCATTTAAACTTACAAATATTGTAAATAATATAAGATTAATGTCAAAATAATAGAGAAGATTTTAGTTTCCAAATATAGAAGAAAGTCAAAAGCAAAAACCAAAATGAAGACCAGCAACAGCAACAACAAAAATCTTGTAAATAATTTAAAAAAATTATTTACACAAGGTCCAAGGCACAAGCAGTAAAGTCAAACATAAATGTATGGGATGCAATTAAACTAAAAAGCTTTTGCACAGCTAAAGAATTAGTCAAGAGCGTCAAGAGAGATCCTACAGAATGGGAGAAAATCTGCCTGCTACACCTCGGACAGAGAGCTAATATCCAGAATATACAAAGAACTAAAAAAACTAAACACCAAAACCACAAATAATCCAATCAATAAATGGGTCACAGAACTAAAAAGAAACTTCTTTTTAGTTTATAGTCCAGAGGAAGTCCAGAAAGCCCATAAATATATGATGCTCTACATTATTAGCAATAAGAGAAATGCAAATCAAAACTTCACTGAGATTCCACCTCACTCCTGTTAGAGTGGCAAAAATGAAGAATACAAACAATGACAAATGCTGGAGGGGCTGCGGGAAAAAAGGAACACTGTCACGTTGCTGGTGGGACTGCAAACTGGTTCAGCCACTATGGAAAGCAGTGTGGAGATTCCTCAAAAAATTAGGGCTGGAACCATCTTATGACCCAGCTATCCCACTCCTGGGTATTTTCCCCAAAGAGTTAGAATCAGCATATTATAGAGATATGGCTTCATCAATGTTTATAGCAGCTCAATTTACTATAGCTAGACTATGGAACCAACCCAGATGCCCCTCACTCAACAAGTGGATACAAAAACTTTGGTACATATATACAATGGAATACTACTCAGTCATTAGAGAAGACAATATTATGGCTTTTGAAATCAAATGGATGGAGATGGAAAGAACTATGCTAAGTGAAGTGTCCCAATCTCAGAGACTAAAGGGCCGAATGGTTTCTCTCATCTGTGGAAGCTAGAATACATCAGGAAGCAGCATGTTAGATTGCTTGTTAGATTGCTAAGCTAATAATAACTTCAAAGTGTATGATTCTTAAGGCAACAGGAGGATGACTGCCTAGGATACCTGAAGGTGCAGGGTGGGGGACAAGGTCGGGGGAGGGCTTAGGAAGAATATCTAGGAGACTGGAGGGTGGGAATATGGGGGAATCATCTCAGAAGGAGATCTCTGACCTCCATGAGATATCCATTTAACTCAGCGGTTCTTCTGGGGGAAACAGCATGGGGAACCGAAGCTGGGCATCCATGACATGGCATTAGCCTTGGATAACTAAGTATATATACATTTGT
>PVKS010034135.1:0-21164 GCA_004027875.1 Aplodontia rufa | reverse complement strand
GGCAAGCGCCGGAACTGCTGAGCCACAGCTTAAGCCCCCTTTCTGACAAATTTATTTTATTTTACTTTATTTTTTTTTAAAGAGAGAAAAACAGTGAGAGAGAAAGAAAGGGAGACAGAATCAATTTTTATTGAGTTTTTCACATGGACTTCATTGCTCCAACACTTAGTTGTGTACGTGGGTGCTGGGGTTTGAACCCATGCACTTGCGCATGCCAGGCAAGCGCCACAACCACTGAGCCACCACTCCAGCCCCCTTTCTGACTAATTTAAATGGGAGCAATTTTCAAATTGTAGGAAACTCTGGTCTTTGGTCATTATAAATTTACCAGATAAGCTACTTTTCTTTAGGATCATTAACTTAATTGAAATACAACTCAATAACAGAAAGTCTAAAAGTCCCAAACATGATTAATTCCATTCACATTCTACAAAGACAGAAACTTTGGAACTAGTTTCTCAAGAAACTATACTAAAACCAGATGGACGGTATGGGAGGAGACAGAGTGCTTCTCCATACACAAAAAATTTGTAATGCCTACTTCAGAGCAACATTCCTTAGAGGTGTTTAAACAAACTGATGGCCATGATGGCCACCTGCTGAGCTGCAGAAAGAAACTCCTAGCACTGTTGGACTATATGACAATTAACAGCTACAACCCTTCCAACTCTACGTAGACACATTAAAAATCACAAGTCACCAATTAGAATGGTTAAAACAGTCACATTTGTCATCTTTTAAATAAAAGAATGAACATGGGCTCCTGAAAACTACAGAAAAATAAATAAACCTTAATTTACTGGACTATATATACTACATGCTAAAAAAACAACTATATTTAGAAACTATTTAGGTAAAAAGCAATCTTCCCTTTGAATTCAGCCATTTATTCTGAACTTAGATAATTATCAAACAAAAGACTGCAAGGGGATAGACCAAATGACCCAGTTTGAGGACTGGCCATCAATACCTAATAGCTCTTGTGATTTGACTGTGTAGCCAAAAGTGAAAAACAAAGACTAAAAAGGTATACAATGTCTGCCCTGTAATTACCAATATCACAGAAGAATTTAAAGTTAGGCAAACTGATCTAAAACAATATCAAGACAAACTGATATGCTCTACCTTACCTAAGTACGACATAGACAATACTTTCCAGTATTTTCTAACAACAACCTACACAGGGGGGAAAAAAAAGCAAAACTAAGCTACAGTTACAAGAATAACTTGGACAGCAAAGACAAAAGCTTATAACAGGAAACAGGAGTTTTTCTAAATGGTTCACCAGTGGCCAACCTGTTAGTCCCCGATTCCAGTGACCTATTCTCAGAGCACTGGCTTCTCCTTGGGGATTTTCGATACTTCACTCACTGTTGCCATGACGACAGCTTCATCTCTATGTACCACTCCACATCACCCAGGCTTTGGTAAATGTAGCTGGTCGCTGTATAGTCGGTTGCAAGGGAAAAAAGAGTTGAAGTTAATAACATATACAAGTTACGTGTCTGAGTAAACTTGTAATATGCATAGAAACACTTTACATCCTGCTTTTAAAAAAGGGGGCTTCCATGCAATTAACTCCTTTTAAATTTCATGCTATAATCACACTTCTAAAAGATTGAAACAAAATCAATTTCTCATATTGGCCAAAAAAAAAGAAAAAAAAACACAAACAAAAAACAGTTACATCAGACACAAGTCAGTGATTATTTTAAATTCCATAGTTTTTTATAAAGTTAAAAAGACCCTGTTCTGACATCAAGGAAGACATCGCAGAAAAAACTCAAAAATGGATGATCACATGTGATTATGTAATAGCTGGCTCAATGATTCAAATACTACCAGAAAACTACTTTCTTTAAGCAAACAGAAACCTTTGAGTAAAGTCTTGTAGTATTCAAAACACTCCAAGAAATCAGTCACATAATCAAAATGCAAATTTTAGTTGAGACCACACTGACCACCATTTTAAAATCCTCCCATTTCCCAAGGATTCCTCATCAAAGAACTAAACTTATTTTAAAATAAATAAAAATGACTCCAATCCTGGACCCAGGCTGACTGAGAAAAGACTGGGAAGATAAAAGTACGTAAGATAACTAAAAATCCTATTAAAAGTAGTATCTGGACATCAGTGTTTGAGACAAAATATTTAAAGTTACTTTAATAGATGCCTGTCTGGATAGTTCCATTACAGACAACTAGACTCCACCAATAAGGACTATTCATGTAGGATACCAATTTGGCACTAACCAACACCTACCTGATGCCCCAAACAACTAAATTCCAATCCTTTTTAACTACTTTCCTTTCAAACTTAGCACACAGCACCACAATTCCTTTAAGATTGAACACAAAAGCTAATCTACACCATGAATATTCTGCAGCATTTACTAGAAGTCACCTATAGATACAGGAAGCCCTGCAACTAGGTTTTGGTACTGCCTCAGACCAACACAGAGGTCCACGCAAGTTATCAGGTTATCACAACACCTAGGAGATACTGTTTCAGTCTCTGTATTTTCTTACAAGAGCAAATAAAAGGGCTGTATCTAAATGCAACTCCATCAATCTTATGAGTTATTTTTCTAACCCACTCACTGAAACTGTATCTGACCAAAACAAAATACCTGTTTAATCCCTTTGACTTCAAACTTCAAACTTTATCATCCTGCAGTCCTTTCAGATCCGGTATTATGCGATAATCGATAATCGTAGTTCAATGTTGAGAAGTACTCTAACAAAAGCCAACCTCAATTGACAAAGAATTAACTGGGACTTCAAGTAGAAAAACAAGCTCCACAGAACTTAGCCACAATATTAACTTGAACTAGTGTTTAAACATCCAGCCTTCAGTCTTCAGAGGGGGCAGGGGAAAGTAACTTACAGAATACACTCACACTTGAGCCAAACGTACTCCCTTTCTTGTTTAATCTTAAGCTTCACAGCACTGTTAGGATTGTCCACAAACGCAACTGCCTCTACAAACTTTAGATAGCTGGTTAAGCGGGTTTTTCCAATTTCATTTAAGTATCAAGGTTCCTAAATGAATTTCAACACCTAAGTTAAGATGAGCTTTCCTTTGCATCCG
Source organism: Aplodontia rufa (assembly GCA_004027875.1). Lineage (NCBI taxonomy): Eukaryota > Metazoa > Chordata > Mammalia > Rodentia > Aplodontiidae > Aplodontia > Aplodontia rufa. Next base: position 18,073 of record PVKS010034135.1, on the reverse strand, counting down.
GATTGAGAGAAAAGATGTTTTGATTGGATGACTGGTGCACAGTACAACAGTGGCAAGAGATGCTAAGTTCAATAATGCCAATCTTACCTTTTTCCTCTTAACTGGCGGAGGTGGTGGAATACGTTAATCACGTCTCTTATTCTTCTGGGCGCTTCTTCAATCTTCGAAGCAAGATTAATACAGGCCATGGCAACAATCTGGAAGAAACCAGCAGCGAACGAAGGCAAGTTTTGAGACTCCCAGGCCAAGCAGGAGGGAACTTATTTTCACCCAGAAACTCGACACAACCAGGTCCGCCCCGGGCGAAGTTGGGGCCGGGCCGCTTCTCGCCGCGACCGCGCCCGGCGGCCGGCGCCCCGGGGTACAAAGGCCCTCCCGGCGCCGCCCGCCCGCGGCGCCCGCCCCCGCTTCCGCCCGGGCCGCGGCGCTCACCTCGAAGCTGTGCTTGACGAAGGACTTGGAGTAGAAGAAGCGGTGGAACAGCACCTGCCCCGTCGCCATCGCCACCTGCAACAGAGCAGCGCGGTCAGGCGGCGCCGCCATCTTGGGCCGCCCGCCCGCCCGCGCCGCGGCCCGGTCCGCCACTCACCTGCGGCAGCCGCAGGAGGATGCCGGCGGCCTGGATGAGCTCGCAGCCCAGGATGCGCAGGTCCGTCTCGCTCGGCAGGTCCAGCCCGTCCTGCATGGACGGCGTGGGCGACAGCCGCTCCTCCGGGATCAGCGAGTGGTCGATGGTGAGCGACACCTCCGAGTACAGCCGGTCGCCGATCAGGATCCCGCCCGTCGCCGCCGTCGCGGCGGCCGAGGCGCTGGAGCCGGGGACGCCCGCGCTGGGGGCGGCGGAGGCGGCGGCGACCGCCGCGGTCGGGTGAGGCCCGGACGCCATGGTCGCAGCGAGCTACACGCACGCCCGACGCAGCCGCGGCCCGGCGAGACTAACAGCGCCCGGCGCGGCGCGACGCTGCGTGACGCCGGCCGCCTCACGCCGCGTGCGCGTCCGCGTGACGTCAGCGCGCCGGCGCCAGCTAGTCCCTGCGCCCCGCCCCCGGAGGCCCCGCGAGCCCGGCGCTCGCCGCGCGCCGGCAGAGTCCGTGCCCGGCAGCCGTCGCCGGACTCGGGGGACGGAGGCTTCCCACCTGCGCGGCAGCGAGTCCCGCTACGGCCTCCGACTGCCGCAGCGCGCTAGGCGGAAGGAGGAGCGGACTCGCGCCGGCCTTTCCGGCCCGCAGGCTGCTCCGAGCCTTCGCTTTTCCAGGCTTCCGTTGCTTGGTTTAAAAACGTTTTGAAATGTGGATCAGCGGAGCCAAGGGAATCTGGGGACATTTAACGTTCGTGACGTCACTGAAGTCAAACACGTTCAGAAGCCACTTAAGCCTGGTGCGACCTCCGTGCCCGTCGTCCTGCGCCTGCACGTTAGGGCCTCCGGAAGAGCGTGGGGGGCGCCCTCGGCCCCGAGTGACCTCACGCTGGTTAACGGTTCACCTCTCTGGGTGTCACTTCCTGGAAGACTTCTGTCGCTAACAGGGCAGTTTTGTGAGAGAGATTGGGGATTGAACACAAGGGCGACCTTCCACTGCGCTACAGCCCCAGCCCCTTCTTAGATTTTTGAGACAGGGTCTCAGTTCCCTCTGAGTCGCGAGGATTACAGGTGTGCATCACCCGACCTGGCTGCATATTCTTTTTCAACAAAGACCCTGTTGATAGACCCTGAGTTTAGCCATGTCTAAAAGGAAATCCAATGATAGGCATATTTTTACTTTTTCAAGATAGGCAAGCTTCAGATGACAACGGAAGAGACAAATGGAGTCACCAGTGGCTTCCCTGGGGTGCTGAAGTGTCGTGGTCCTGGTTCTTCAATGTTGTTACTCCATTAGACCCTGCGGCCTCTGGGCAGTTTGCTTTTCATTAGTATTTAAACTTCAGGTTCTTAAATCCTAAAGTCAAAGTTGGAATCATTCCATTAATTTCATTAGCAATCAGTAATTCATCATAGACCACTGGGATTTAATAACACTACAAAAATTTAGCTTAAGAGCAAATGAAGTGTAAGTCCCCAGATAGAAGTAATACTCCTCTTTTTTCTTTCTCTTCTCTCTCTCCCTTCCCTCCCATCTTTTTCTTTTTCCTTTTTTTTTTTTGTTGAGGGGGGCAGAGAGTAGTACTGGATTTTGCAGGACCTGGATTCTCACGCATGCTGGGCAAGTACTACCACTGAGGCACCAGCCTTTTTACAATTTTATTTTGAGACAGGTCAGTCTGTGTTGCCCAGACTGGTCTCCAACTTGGGATCCTCCTGAGTACCTAGGATTATAGGTGTGCAGCACTGCACCTGGTAGAACTACACTCCTAATAGAGGGAATGGTTCACAGGAAGACAAATGTTAAGGTGACCTTTAAGTGCAAAATGCAGGCAAATATTAGAAATAAAATCATTAAAAATCCCAAGGTGCCATAAGAAAATCAAACATGTGCCCAGGAGTGGGTGAGCAAGACAGACTTTACTTCTACAGAAAGTGCACTCACAAAGGGGATGCCATGAGCAAGCACACTTGGGCAGGCAGTCCTCCTGCTTATTTCTCCAACCTGATACAATCCTACCCTCCAGTCTGATTGGAGGAGCTCAGGGGTACAAGCTGTGTGATTAGCTAACATAAAATTGGGGTGGGTACAGAAAAGCACTATGGGTGTGATAGGATATCTGATAAGGACTTTAAAATGGATTATCTCTGACCACAAGGTTCCCACTTAAGATGGCTTCCTTGTATATGAGAATCTTGAGACTACCTTCTGAAAAATGGACCGTCAGACTTCCTGTTTCTCATACAGAGAAGGATAAATTATGTCTCCAGGAAGAACATACAGCCTTAAGGTGGTAACCAAATTCTGGTGACAGCTGAGACATGGAGCATCTGACTTTAAGCATGGACTTGTCAGGTAGTTAAGTGACTTTGTCATTCTGTCCTGTGGCAGTTATATTACCACATGCATTCTGGTCTGCTTGATCTCATTAGCAAAAGTCACTGACCATGATTTATTTCGGGGGCTGGAGCGGTGGCTTAGCGGTTACGGCACTTGCCTATCTTGCACCAGTACTCGAGCTCAAACCCCAGCACCACATATACAACTAAGTTTAGGAAAAAAAAAAACCCAGATGAATTAAATAAATTTGACACTCTCTCACACACACACTCTCTCTCTCTTGAGGGACAGTGAGAGGGAGAGAAACAATCGATATTTTTTTTTTTAATTTAGTTTTTCATGTGGCCTTGGTTGCTCCAAAACTTTGTTGTGTACGTGGTGCTGGAGTTTGAATGTGCATCCTCATGCATGTCAGGCAAGCACCATAACTGCCTAACCACCGCTCCAGACCTATCTCTCTTAAAAAATATATATAAACAGTCTTACAATTCATTTGGAAGAATAAAAGACCAAGAATAGCCAAAGCAATTCTAAGCAAAAAAAAGGCAATGTTCGAGGCATCACAATTAGTAACAAAAACTGCATGGTACTAGCATAAAAGCAGGCACATAGATCAACGAAGCAACAGAAGATGGAGCAAATCCGCACAGATACAGTCAACTTATCCTGGAGAAAGGTGCCAAAAACACACTGGAAGAATGGCAGCCTTTTTAACAAATGATGCTGGGAAAGCTGGTTATCTGCGTGGACAGCTAAGGGTGATCGCACTTCTTTCTGTATGAAAGAAAGACTCAGAAAATTTGGGTATAGGGGTGGCTGGGGAGAGCGCTCCGGGCAACTCAGCCCCACAGCCTTTCCAGGGTATTATTGGATTTAACAAAGACAAAAAAAAAACAAACAAAAAACAAAAACAAAACACCCAACCTTTTAAGGAGCTTTTCTAGACAAAGAATTTCTATCTGATCAACTCTAAAGCACGAAGGGGTGTGGCTATAATAATTTGTAAAGATTGTTATCCAGAACCTTAAAGTCAAGCAAGACACATATTCTAGGTTAAGTTGGTAGCTTAATGACTTGCAGGCATCTAGGGTGCACTTGGTGACTTGGAGACACGACTGCTTGCAGGTACTTTGCCTCCGGGCATCCCACTTTATGGTCCACCAGGCTGCCAGTCAGATGACCCCAATGCCTCGAATCGTGTCTCCGACTTATCCATATGTAGAAGAAAGACAAGATCCTTATTTCTCACCCTGCTCAAAAGTCAACTCAGAATGGATCAAAGATCTAGGAATTAACCAGAATCCATGCAAATCCTAGAAGAAAACACCAGGTCTACACTCCAACATATAGACACGGAATGACTTTACCAATAGGACCTCTAAAGCTCAGGAAATAATGCCCCGAGTTAATAAATGGGATGGTATCAAATTAAAAAGCTTCTGCACAGCAAAGGAAACAGTGAAGAGAGAACCCGCAGAATGGGAGGAAATCTTTGCTAGCTACTTCTCGGACAGAGGGTTAATACACAGAGTAGATGAAGAACTCAAAAAAATTACCCCCCAAAAAACTGGTTAATAAATGGACAAATGAACTAAACAGACACCTCTCAAAAGCAGAAATACAAATGGCCAACAAATGCTTGAAAAAATGTTCAACATTTTCAGCAGATCAAAACTACACTGAGGTTTCATCTCACTCCAGTTAGAATGACAGTCATCAAGAATACAAATAATAATAAATGCTGGAAAGGATGTGCAGAAAAAGGAACACTTTTGCACTGTTGGTGGAATTGTAAATTAATATAATCACTATGGAAGTAGCTATGGAGGGTCCTCAAAAGACTAGGCATGGAACCTCCAATGACCCAGCTACACCACTCTTGGTTTTTATCCTAAAGAATTAAAATCAGCATACTACAGTGATGTATGCATACCCATGTTTATAGCAGCACAATTCACAACAGCCAAACTCTGGTCTAGGTGTCCTTCAGTGGGTGACTGCATAAAGAAAATGGGGTAGATACACACAGTGCAGTATTTTCAGCTATAAAAAGGACATTATGTCATTTGCAGGAAAATGGATGGAACTTGAGAACATTATACTAAGTGAATAAGCCAAATTCAGAAAGTCAAGGTTCATATCTTTTTTTTTCCTCATGTGGAAACTAGAGACAGAAAAGAAAAAGAAAGGCAGGTGGGAGGTGGGGCGTGGTAATCTCAGGAAAGTGAAGGGCATCGGAAGAGTGAAGGGAAGAGCCCAGGGGAGGGAGAAGGGAAGGCAAAGGGAAAATACTGGGGAATGATATTGGTCAAATTGTATTGTTTGCAAGTACAAATATGTAACGATTCCTCCATAAAAAATAAAAATAAACATCATTTGAGTTAAAAAAGACCCAGAATAAAACCAGGTGCAGTTGCTAACATTTATAATCCCAGTGATTTAGGAGACTGAGGCAGGAGGATTGTAATTTAAAATCCAGCCTGAGCAATTTAGACCTTCTTTCAAAACAAAAAACAAAAACAAAAAATGACGAAGAAGTGGGGGGTGGAGGGTTGGGGCTGTAGCTCTGTGGTAGAGTAGTTGCCTACTATGCTCCAGGCCTTGGACTCTGTCCCTAGTACCGACAACAAAGAAATAGGGCACCAGCTCTGACCGTTTTTACAACTGCCTTATCTGATGTTAGCCCACAATGGGGTCAGTACAGCCTCCCACGCCGTCCTGTCTGGCTATGGTTTGGGCCCTGTGTTGAAGGCTTGGTCCTAGCTTGGCACTATCGGAAGGTGATGGAAGCTTTAAGATGATGGTTCTAGTGGGAGGTCTTCAGGAGCGTGCCCTCAAGGGGCTACTGTGGGACTCAAGTCCCCCCATCTCACTTCCACTTCCCAGGCATGAAGTGAGCAGTTTTGCTCCTACCTGACACAAAAAATAAAACGGGCTGGGACTTAGTGGTAAAGTGCCTCTGGGTTGAACCCCCAGTATCCAAAAATAAATAAACGTGTACATACATACTACCAATCACTATTTGAGTACACAAGGCTCATGATATTTTGTGCTTTTTAGAAATCAGTTACGGAATCAGGACATTATATTAGTAAATTAAGTGGATTACAATCTTTTGTCTTTTAGTTAAGTGTGGCGTGTAGGCAGTACTCTGCTCTGTAACTCCATGATGTATATAACAGTACTTTTCAGAGTTAACTGAACCCTGAACTACTCTGTTTTATTGTACTTTATTTTGGATCCATGCATCCTGTATTTCATTATCAACTGCTATGCTGCATCCAAGCAACAACTCACACACTGGCAAGCAACCGCAATCCAGTTGTACAAGAATCTGAGGCTTACAGTACATTTAAGGCTTTTAAACTTGAAAAGAGAAATAAAAATAAAACCAAGGACACCCAAACTCAAGCTCCCAACCAATACAAATAGGTGTAGTAATTTTAGCATCTTCCATTTCTGATGCTTATTTGGCACAACTCCAGTGTCAAAGCCCAAACATCTCCTAAACAAAAAAGATTAGTTTAGTGAAATTTTATTTATATAAATTCTTCAAAGCATTGACTTGGAATTTTTGGCTTGTAGATGTTACAAAACATTTTAATGGCAAAACATAGGAATAAAAACATCTTAACAAAATGTATTCAATCATTTACATTACACACAAGGAATTTGTGGTTTATTGTTGTAGCCTGACAGAAGAAAACTATTCACTAAGAATCTATGCACAGGGGCTGGAGTGTTGGCTCAGCAATTATGGCATGCTCAAGGGCATGGATTTAAACCCCAGCACCAAGTACACAACAGAGTACTGGAGCAACAAAAGCCGCACGAAAGACTAAATAAGGTTGACTCACTCTCTCTCTCTTAAAAAAGAAGAAGAAAAAAAGAATCTATGCATAGCTGGGCTTGGTGGCACAGGCTAGGGAGGCTGAGACAGGAGGATCATAAGTTCAAAGCCAGCCTCAGCAACTTAGCAGGACCCTGAGAAATTTAGAGAGAATTTGTCTCAGAATAAAAAGGGTTGGGGATGTGGCTCTGTGGTTAAGTGCCCCTGAGTTCACTCCCTGGTTAAAAAAAAAAAAATTAAATTCTGTTGGCTAGTAATAATAATAAAAAAAAACCAGTTTCCTTTTGCTTAAGAATTTTTCAGTGATATTTACTTGGGATCTGAGCAGGTGAAAGGTGGGCACTTTGTGGTTATGGCTCAGTCAGCTACCTGGTTAAAGCATGTGCAGAACAGAAGACTCTTCTGTTCACAGTAAGTGAGATTCCAATTCCTTTTCTTCCAGTGCTGGGGAGTGAACCTAGGGCTTCAAGCATGCTAGGCAAGCACTCCACCGCTGAGCTGTGTCCAGCCCTGTTCACAGTAAATGAGGTAAGATCATGTTGCTGTCTTCAGGAATTAGGAAGTTCATGAGATAGGAACTGTTTTAATCCTTCCAGGTATTGTGCATAAAGCTCTATGTCACCATGCCCAGCCCCCTCAACCCAGAGGGGCTCCACAGCTCAGGGCTCCGCTCCTCCATCCACAGGCCGTGGGAAACATAGATGACCTCATCCTCTGTGTCATGAATGACCAGCACAGGACACGTGACTTTAGATGTCTTGTCAATGCTGGGTGAGTTACACTGTTTTATAAAGCAGTAGTTTGCTGGGAGCTACTCCATTTTGAGTCCAAGTGCTAAGGCGGAAGTGCCAAGCAAGTGCTGAGGTCAGGCAGCAGGCAGATGCGTGATGGGGAGGGGGAGCTTGAGGGTCAGCCCTATAGACTGAGCAACGTGCTAATGCAGCTTGTCTCCTGAAGCAGCTCACACAAGGCCATCTGACCCAGCTGTGGTTTAAAAAGGTAACAGCATGTTACAGTCCTTGGCCAACAAGCGTGTTATTTCCAGGGTTGTTCTTCCTTCTTAGGGCTAATGAGTACAGGCCCCAAACTCCTCTGTTGATTAAAAAAAAAGTCCCCCTGATCTGGCTGGACCTGGATGAAAGAGGGCCTTTGTGACCTCTACACAAACCAAAAGGACAGAGAGTTGCCTTTAGGTAGGAACAAGCAACAGGGCCTTAAGAATCGCATGCAGTCCAACCATCAGTCACCAGCTGGCGCTCCTGCGGGATCGTCCAGAAACCTCCCCTCCGGAGCTCACCAAGTGGGTTGTGGCTCTCCTCCGTGAGAGTACCTGCCCTCTCCCTTGAAGGTGCCCCCACCTTCTTTTTTCTCTACATTTACTAAGTTTCATGTCTTGCATGAAACCCTCTCATGAGAGACACAAGAGCAGAAAACACACTGCTCTCTGGTGAGGTCTTTCTCAACTATCACAATGACTACCTGCCTTGTTTGTATAAGTAACAACCACCCTATGCCAGGCACAACGCTAAGGCACAGACTGGCAAACCCGTTATCTGTGCCAACTTATCAGGTAAATCAGGAGCAGCTGGACATGGGTGTCCCAAAGTATATCAGAAACCCCAGGATCAGCAGCATGTTAACGTCACAGGTGAAAACCCTCAGCTAAGACCTATAAAAGGGGCAGCCACCAAGCCTGCACGCGGTCTCAGACCAGGTGGTGACCGCGCCTTCAACTCTGCTCTCCCAGGTTGAGGAGGCCACTCCACCGTCTGCTATCTGGACCCTGGGCTGGCTGAGGTTCTGAGCTCTGACAGCTCTAGGGCTCTCAGCAAGTTCTGGGCTGGTCTGTAATCTCTGACCGCGAGCAGGGAGTTCTGTGCTCTCCAGCAGCCTCCTGAATCCTTAATCCTTCTTAGTCTCTGTGTAACCCACAGCTAGCACTGTGAGAAGTGAAGTATGACATGTGACTCGAGTGTTACAGATATTGGTAAGATTGGGATGAAAGGGCATGCCACTGCCTAGCCTGTGACTTCCAAGCAACCCAGGAATACTCAGTCGCAAGTGATGAAAGTGTGCTGTATTTATTATGTATTTATTTTATGGTGGTAGGGACAGAATCCAGGTGCTCTCTGCCACTGAGCCACAGCCCCTGCCCTTTTTAGTTTTTGAGACAGGGTTTTGATAAATTGCTCAGGGCTGGCCTGCGATTTAGGATGATCTTCCCTCAGTCTCCTGAGCAGCTGGAAGCATGTGCCACCAGGCCTGACAAGGAAATTGAGTTTTTCTTATGATAAGATGAAGTTATCCACTAAAAGATGTGTCCAGTAAAACCCTTGCGTATTCATGCAACATTCATTTTCCAGTCCTTGGAAATACAAATTACCCACCTAGTGTGGCCCAAAGTTTTATACCAGTTGTGGCCCCAGGGGCTTTTGGTTTGCCAGCTGTAAACAGTTTGCACTCATTCATTCCATCTTTAAACTTTATTAGCTGGTGTGTTGTAATCCCAGTGACTCAGGACCAGCCTCAGCAATTTAGTTAACTGTCTCAAAATAAAAGTAAAAAGGGCTGGGGTACAGCTCAGGGGTACAGCACCTGCCCAGTGTGCTTGAGACTCTAGGGTTGGGGGGATTGCACTGAATTATTTTGAAAAGTTTCCATTTCAGTTCCAGTCTGATGATAGAATTAGGCTCAAGGCTCAGGAATGGCTCCAGGGTGGAGGTAAATGTGCTCTGGGTTTTAAAAAGACCAGAAGAGAAGAAAGAGAAGAAAGTGTGGAAAGGCATTCTGGCGGAAGGAAAGCAGAAGCCAAGAAGGGGAGGTGTGTTGAGAAATGCATTGCGCATCTGCTGTTTTGCCTGCCCCAAGCCAGTCTTTCTTCCTTCTTTGGTTTTCTCCTGGGGACACTTGGCATCTTCATCCTCAGTGAAGCTGGTTTGGCTGGCACTGAGCCCTCCCCCAGTTTGTGGGCCAGTCCACTTCTCCCTCCCTGTGTCCTCCCCCACAGTGTTTAGGTCAGGATGTCAACCACGGGGAGAGGAGGGGGGACAGGGGCTGTGAGCCCACAGCTACTGACTGCCATCTTTGTGGGGGAGACCCAGGGGTCAGGGGATGGAAACCAGCCTGGCACTGCTAAGCAGAGTCTCACCCCAGCCCTGGTTACCATCTTGACATGGGAGGAGGGCCAACTTCAACTTTTTCTGGTCCATCTTGACATGGACCAGAGTGAGAAACAGAACCCACTGATTTAGTTTATGTCCCTGCGTGTAGACATACCCTCTATTCCACCCTGGGGGTTTTCAGTTTACATGAACACGTGTCCTTTCTTCCCCCCAGGGCTGAGGACCGAACTTGAGGCCTTGTGCTAGGCAAGCACCCTGCCACTGAGCTAAATCCCCAGCCCAAACACATGTCCTTTTGATTCACTTAATCTTAAACCTATTTTACCTCAACGACTGACTCAGGAGTGTCGTGGTTGCTAGAACGTACTGTGTGCTTAATGAGGACTAACGTGACTGCAGACGTGGGCAGGGCCTGGACCATGGACAGGTGAGTAGGCCTTCATTTTTTATGGCTTCTAGGAGCTCTGGTGGGGTCAAAGCAGTGATTACCTCAACAAGAAAATCGAAAGCTATGAATCAGGGACTTGCAGTTAGTTCCTCAAGCTTTTGCTCTTTTTTGGATTCCTTTCTGAACATTATACAACTTGGAAACATAAGGGGGCTAGGTAGTATGCCGATCAGCAGAACAACAGGTGTTGCAAAAGAAAGCATCTGAAAGGCAAAGGGGACCAAGTGTGCAGGGGAAGACCTAAGTCTCAAATCTACTTCCCTGAGGGCTGGGGATATTTATAAAGGAGCAGAAATAATCTGGATAAAAATGATCAGAGCGGAAATAATCAGTGACTACACATAGGTAATCAGCCTTCATGATTCGCTGTGATGGTTTTAGCATGATCCTGAGGCAGTCAAAGGCCACCATGGGTACAATGGCAGAGCAGCGAGAGGCCTGACCACAGGTAATTTGTGTTCTTCCGCACCCCTCCCTCTTCCAAACAGTCTTATCAGCCACAGAGACCAGGTGCATCATAAAAGCTGGATGCTTTTCACCTAAGTCTCCAAGAATAAACTCATGAGGCTGCAGGGAGCACACCCTCTGGACCCTCAACCTGTTACTATTAAAAGCATGCTGTTTCCACAGCACACCCCCCTGCCCTCAGCAGCTACCTTATCACAAGGCTAGGCTGTTTGTGCAGGATGAAGGTGCCCATTGAAGAAATACAGCAGTTTCCAGCATCAGCCAACCACCCACTCCTCAAGGCTAGGATGTTTGCACAAGGGAAAAAAATCTTGTAAAACTGCCCTGGCCATGAAGAATTACTGGACTTTCTCCTACCCTAGAAAACCAGTAAGAGCTGACATCTCCCTGTGCTCAGGGAGTACCTGCTCCCTGACTACCAATGCCATCTCCCTACAGCAGAAGCCCCAGTTAAAGCCTTGCCTGCAGGAGTGCACCTGGCTGGATTTCGTTCACACCATCCAGAGTCAGAAATTGCCATCTCAGGTAGCAATCTGAGGGTGGAATTTTGGGTACAAAAACATCAAAAGGTCACCCACAGGACACTTCCACAGGACCAAGCGAAGAGTGTGTGATTTCAACAAAAACAGCCTTCAAGTCCCTGAAAAGCAACCTAGGTGACTATTAACCATATGTGCGAGATGTTATCTAAAGCCAAACTAGTGGGAGACTAATCTATAGTTCAGCTACATGACTTCCACAATTATGTTGTGTGCGTTGGGGGTTGATCCCAGGAGTACTTTACCACTGAACCACATCTCCAATCACTATTTTTTGACAGGGTCTCATTAAGTTGCTCAGACTGCCTTTGAACTTGTGGTCCTCCTGCCTCAGCCTCCTGAGCTGCTGGGATTGTAGGTGTGTACCACCATACCTGGCTAGAATAACCAACTTTTTTTTAAAGAAAGAGGGACAGTGAGAGAGACAGAGAAAGAGAGAAACAACTTTAGTTTTTCACATGGCCTTAGTTGCTCCAATACTTAGTTGAATACGTGGTGCTGGGGTTTGAACCCGGGTCCTCATGCTTGCCAGGCAAGCGCCAAAACTGCTGAGCCACCGCTTCAGCCCCATAGAATAACCAATTTTTAAAGCCAACTAAAAGCTAGCAATAAAGGGAGAGTTCAGGGTAGTGGGTTTTAAGGAGAAATTAAGAAAAGGTTGGTTAACATAAATGAGACTGGGCCAGCTGCATGTGTTGGCTCATAGCTATCAAAAATTAGGATTCAGTCCTCCCATGTGGTCTAGACACAGGTCTATTTTTTTTCAATGGTTACATTTCTGAGAATGGTTCTCAAGTCTTTGAGAGATGCTTATGAGCTGCAAAAGATACATTTTTTTAATACCCAGCAGACACTGTAGCCATGAGCAAAGACTGGTTTTTAGCAATGACAGGACTGGGGAATGGCCCTGAACTAGTCCATAGAAAAAATTTACCAAGTCCCTGAAGATGACATCATAAAAATGATTCTATTCTCCTTTTAAAGTTTGCGAGTTGAGGTTTTGTTTTGAGCAATGAAAGTACCTGATCTTTTAGTAGTTTTTCCTTTTTTTGTTGTTTTTTTAAAGTGAGAGAGTGAGAGAAATAATTTTATTTATTCGTCTAGTTTTTGTTTCTCCGACACTTGGTTGTGTATATGGTGCTGGGGTCTGAACCTGGGTCCTTGTGCATGCCAGGAAAGCACTCCAACCTGAGCCACTGCTCTAGCCCCTTCCATTTCTAATAAGCATTCAATACAAGCAGAATTTCACAAAAGGCACTTAATAGTAGCTTTTCTGAAGTTCCCTACACATCTTAAAATTTTGTCACTGGGGACTGAACCCACAGGCACTTTACCACTGAGCTACATCCCCAGACCTTTTTGAGACAGAGTCTTGCTAAATTGTTGAGGGTGGCCTCTAACTTTCGAATCTTCTGACAGCTTCTAGAGTTCCTGGGATTACAGGTGTATGCCACTGTGCCTGGCTTCCTACACATTTTAACTAGTTTTCTCAGAGCAAACAAGTGCCTGAGAATTTGAGAAACACATTAACCATTTTGCACATTTAAAAACAAAACAAAACATAAAGTAACACCACAGCAAATTCCCTGCATCTAATTGTCATGTCTCTTAGAACAATTTTCCAGTTTTCTTTTGTGATATTTTTCATGATTCCAAGCCAACTGATTTGCACCATGATCCTTGATCTGAATTTGGTGGATTTGAATCCTGATCAGATTTGGGTTGAACATTTTCCTAGAACATTCCATGATGTTGTGTCCATTGAGGGGCACATGACCAAATATAATCCATTACTGGTTAAATTTGATGGTTTGCTTGAGGTGATGGCCACTAGTTTTCTCCATTGTAAAGTTCTTTACACCCTCAAAATTATTATTTTTTTTTTAAAGAGAGAGGGACAGTGAGAGAGACAGAGAAAGAAACAACTTTATTTTTCACATGGCTTTAGTTGCTCCAACACTTAGTTGTGTATGTGGTGCTGGGGTTTGAACCCGGGTCCTCGTGCTTGCCAGGCAAGTGCGAAACCGCTGAGCCACCGCTCCAGCCCCTACAGCCTCAAAATTAATAGGTCATCTGTAGAATAGTAACGATACAGAGCAGCCTTAATAACATATTATATACACTGTTTCAAAGAAGAAAAAATGGCCCTTAATGAAATTTTGGAATTAGAATCATTTTAACAAAACTGAGTAGCCACTGAACTGTTATGCTCGGTGCTTAGTAAAACCAAAGCGGTGAACACTGTAAACGCTAAATGGGTTTTTTCTGAAACGCAGTCCAGTCTTCTTGCCCTGATGGCTGGCCGATGCTCTAATGCTGGTCCAGGACAGGTGTCACTTTACAGTGACCCACCGCAAGAGGCTTCAAAGGGAATTTTTTTTGGGTTGATTTAATTTACGTGCATTGTGACATCAGCCTCCCGGAGAGGTGGTTTTGTCCCAGGGAAACGTTTCTTCACAGGGCCACTCACACAACACTACCCGACCGGATATTGCTCACTGCCACACCTTCAACTACCCCGATAAGTTTCCTTTTCACAACCGGGAAACGGCTGGGAGGTATCGCATCCCACGCCTTCAGTGGTCACTCACAGGTGCTACAGAGTTGCTCTGTTTTTCTTATGTATCATCGCACTCGAAAGCGGGCCAGCTCCTCCCTGCGGTGGCAGCTGGGGTCGGGTGCGGTGCTGGCTGCACCGCTGCCTTTAGACCCGAGGATAAACATCTAGTGCGCTCCTAATCTTACCAAGCCCAGGAAACTACCTTGTGCTGCGTTCGTAGACCCTGGCTTCGACCCTAAGGCTCCGGGGGTACAGGCGGGGCGCGGGGAGAGCGCGCTCCCTCTGCTCTGCCCTCGGCGTCCGGCCCAGAGCCGCCCAGGCGCCCGTTCGGGGCTGGGTGGCCTAGGCCAGGGCTCCCGCCCTTCCACCTCGGGCCCGGGCGCTGCCTGGGTCGCCACACCCCGCAACCGTCCGAGTCGTGACCCGAGGCCGCCAACTGGCAGGCCCTTCCCTCCGCCCACCCCGGTGACGCGGCTCCCGCACGCGCGACGCCGGGCTGGGGGAAGGAGGGAGGAGCGCTTGTCATTTCTGGGAAGCCGGGCGGCGGGGCGGGAAGGGACAGGAAGTGTGGCTCGCAGGCCGGAAGAACTGACGCCCCGCTCGTGCTGCGGCCTGCGGCTCCCTCCGCCGCCGGATCTAACTGCCCGTCCGCCGGTCTCTGCGCAGGCGCGGGCGTGACGCGCGTGCCCTCCCGGCGTGCCCCGCGGCGCCCCCTGTGACGTCACGGCGGCGCGCGCGGCCGGCGGCCGTTCCCGGATGAGCGCTGTGTCTGGAGCGCGCTGGGGAAGCTGTGGGCGGCTCGGGCGCAGTGGCGTCGAAGTCACTCGGGGCTTCTAAACTCGAAGCCCCGGCGCAGGGCGCGGTGCGGCGGCCGCCCGAGCAGCCTTCGGGTCCGCGGTGCAGATTCCCTCCGAGCTCGACCCCGCCGCCCCCTCTCACCTCCCGGTTCTGCCGTCTCGGGCCGACGCTGCTGCGTTCCCTCCGGGATTGAGCCAGCCGCTTCTGCCCCTCCCTTACGGGGCCACAAGAGGCAGCACAGTCCGAGAAGCTCCCTTCACGAGGGCACAGGACTGATTTTAAGGATCATGGTTGTGGTTCTGGAACGGGCAGTAACGCCCTGGCCTGAAGTCACGGGGTGGGATGCACCGGGGTCGGAAGGGGTTGCAGAAGCGAGCAAAAAGCACATTTCGAAGGCCGCTTCCTAGTGAGGACCGAAAAATAGGGAGGGATTTTTGCCGCTGTTGTAAGAAAAAAGACGGAAAAAATGAAATAGAGGAGAGCGGCGGCTCAACAGTGTCAGGTTTATCGGGAGAAACCCGCGGAGGGGGCCCCAGTGGAGGCTGGGCCCCCTCTGCTTGCAGACTGGGGTAGCTGTAGAGGGAATGCAGGGGGAGGAGGCCAGGGTGCTAGCTTTCTGGTGAGACTGGGTTTTTCAGTAGGGTGGGGATCCTCTGTTAAGGGCCGGAGGCAGTAGATTTGGAAATAGTAGGGGGTTTGCTGCCTGGCTCAGTGGCTTCTGGTAATTTTCGGTGGAACTGGGCTGTCCTGCCATGGAGCTTACGCCTCACTCCCTGACCCTCGAAAGTGCCCCCGGTTCCAACCCCAGGACCGCAAAAACGAAGGCCTATTGGTGTCATCCCTGATTTCTGGGAAGTGAGATTAACTTAGTTGGGGCTTGGTGCCTTGGAACTTTAGTATGAATGACCATTTTATTGTTTTGAGATTTTTGGGGGGGAGGGCAAAAACTCAGGCAGGTAGACAAAATTTCCTCATCTTGGGCAAGCCCCCGGTTAGACCTGTGGCAGCTGTGCCACACGCACAGAGCTCCGGTGAAAGCTGCTTTGTACTTCTGTAACTGTTCAGGGAACAGCGAAGAGAGCAGGAGAGGCTGATGTACAGTGATGTACACAAGTGTTTAAATACTGAAGAATTAAATTCCAAGGACCATCTGTGGGTTCTAGGTTCAGGAAGCACATTTCCGATCAATGCCGAACCACGGGTCTGTGATACGTTTCCTCAATTTAAGCAAACTTGAAACCTTAGTGCCTCTGAAGAAGTGGTCACAGGGGTTCATTGTTCATTCAGTGGCAGTTTTGGGAACTTTGTTCTATGACACACAGACATCTGTTTCCAGACACATGGCCACCCCGTGGGCTTTTCAGTGTGGTGGCCCAGTTCTCCATTCTTCCAGTGGATATTGTTCTCTCTGTTCTGTTTCACTTCATAGGTGCATTATAATTAGACAATAGTAGGGCTCACTATGCCAAATGCACATAATTTGATCAGATTTTTATCCAGTACCTTGCTTTACTGTGCTGATATCCCTTCTATCATTTTCGTTAGTGTCTCTCTCTCTCTTTCTCTCTCTCTCTCACACACACATACACACACACACACACGTGCAAGATTCTCTGTGGTATGTTCATATGTAAACAATGATTTGGTAGATTTGTTCCCCAGGATACTGCTATCCTTGATGGCACTTACTCACTTGCTTGTCTCCAAGCAAGCTGCTGCTGCTGCTGCTGTTTCCAGTTTCCCTGTTTGAGTAAAAGTGTCTAGTAATGAACCAATTTCTAATGCAAAATAATCATAGACTTTACTAAAGTATAGTAATGCAGGTGGAACGTTAGGGAAGTTTGGCAAATATTTCAACATCCCCTGACTCTGAAATCTGAAAGGGTCTGGCCCCAGGCTTTGGAGGAGGGTTGTTCAGGATGTGTCGAGTAACTGCAGTGTGCTTGCTTATTACTAGTTCATCTCTGGTGTTTGTCTTTCAGCTTGGTCAACAGTGACTTTCAGAAATTGGTTGGAAATACATTTTGTATTTTTTGAAAGTTTTTTTTTGGTGGGGGGGTTGGTACTGGAGATTGAAGCCAGGGGTATTTAATCACTGAGCCACATCTCCAATCCTTTTTATTTTTTATTTTGAGACAGGGTCTTGCTTAGAGCCTCTTAGGCTGGCCTCAAACTTGTGATCCTCCTGTTTAGCCTCCCAACTTCCTGGAATTAACAGGTGTGTGCCACTGCTCCTGGCTTTCTAAAGTATTTAAAGATACTCCTGAAATTTGTTTTCACTTCCCTATAGTCAAAGAAAAATACATGCTTCTGTATTCTATAACTAAAATTGTTTATTTCAGTGACATTCAGTAGCTAGATGGTGAAAGCAGAAAAAATGTTACATTTTATCAACCTAAATTCATACTTTTTTGTGGGGAAGCACTGGGGATTGAACCCAGGGGCATTTTACCACTGAACTTCATCCCCAATTCTTTTTATTTTAAGACAAGATCTCTAATTTGCTGAAGCTGGCCTCAAACTTGCAATATTGCCTCAGCCTCCTGAGTCGCTGGGTTTCAGGTGCATCCCACCACGTCCGGCTTAAATTCATTCATTTATATTAGGATAGATTATTCCCAGATCTGTGTCAACCCTGAAGAATACAAATCACAGAATCACTTATAGTTTTCAAAAAATTCTACCTTTCAAGGTGTTGGTTCTTAACTTCCATGCCTTAAAGTTAGCCATATATTTGGGGACCTATCTCCCAAGATGGTAGAAGCACAAATCTTGCTTACTTCATACTTGTAAAACTTCATTATCCTTACTGTATGAAGTGCTTTTAAAGGGGGGATGCAAGATCATTGTTGGGAGTTAATTTAACTTTTGTGGCTTTAAAATGCAAACGGGACTGGAGCTGTGGCTCAGTGGTTTGGAGTGCTTGCTTGACATGTGTGAGGACTCTGGTCAAATCCCAGCATATATGCAACTACATGTCAGAGACCCAAGAAACCACATGAAAAACTAAAGTTGATTCTCTTTTTCTCTCCCTCTTAAACAAATGTAAACAGAAGGAACCATTGTGCAGTATTAGTCTTAAATGTCAGCAATACTAGTGACATTTTTACTTGTAGAACTATAAAACATGCAGACACGAAATAATATGCTTACGATGAAAGTTAATTTTACTAACATCTGCATTCATGTGATAAAATTTGAACTGAGCTCAAAGGGCAAGACTGACCAACTTTATCCTTTCATCTTACAATAAAGATAGGTACTGGCATGGCTGGGGTGGGTTCCATCCCTAACACTGAAAAGCAATTAGCAAGCAGTGTTTTGCAGGCAGCATTAGTAAGGGATCATGTGGGGAGCTGTATTGCCCCCC
>PVKS010034134.1:0-21160 GCA_004027875.1 Aplodontia rufa | reverse complement strand
TGGTGGTGGTGGTGGTGGTGGTGGTGGTGGTGATGGTGATGGTGATGGTGATGATGATAAGGGAGATGAAGAGAGCTACCATTCCCTAAGCAGGGTCTCAGGTTCTGGATTCTCTGAGGGGGTTTAGGTGAGAATTGGTGAAGCCCTAGTAGGATGGGTATGGACAGAGGATGGAGGATAACTCCACCATTTAAAGAACCTCGAAATCCAAGCAATGTCTACAAAATGATCCACACCTTTGTGTCCTCTCCACCCTAGCATCCCAGAGCCCAATGATCATGAAAATCAGTTGATGGATATGCGTTGGCCCCAAATGTACACTGCTAAAAACACAAGCTCTGTTCTGCCTCCAAGGGAGTTCAGGGGCTGGCTTCACCATCCCCAGACTTATTTCCCTTCTTACACCCTTCCCCTTCCCCATTCCAGCTGAGCCAGGCTCCCTTCTACAGTGAACTCTGTGAAGCTCTTTCCAGACACGGGGCCTTTGCATGGATCGTGCAATCTGCTTAAGACCCTCTTTTGCTGGTCCTTTGTATGGCTGACTTTTTATCATCATTCACATCTCAGTTTGCATTCTGGCTCCCCGGAGGACCTTGCCTTGATATTTCAATCTAAAGCAGCCCCACCCCACCCCAAGGAACCGTAGCCCAGCTCTGCCTACGATCTGTAGAACACAGGATGAAAGTGAGTGACTAACTCTTTGCCTGCTTGTTTCCTGCCTCTTCCCCTAGAATGAAGGAATCAGGCTATGGCTGCAGCAGGTCCCCAGAACTTAGCACACAGCAGGGGCTCAGCAGGGAGATTTTTGGGTGGAGGGGTGCATCCCTATGTGCAGTAGGGACTGTGGCTGCTCTGCTGGACATTTAGAGTTTCTCTACAATGAGAGACTGGAAGGAACAGCTGTCTCTGGTCCTGTATAGTCACAGAGAGAGAGGGAAGTTTCTAGAGGGCTGGCGTGGAACGCAAAGGAGCACACGGGCCGGAAGGCAGGGCTTGCGCTCAGGGAGGCAGCCAGGGGGAGTGGGGCTGTCTGGGAATCGTCTAGAGAGCAGCTGGACAGGCAGAGCCTGGGACATCGGAGGAGTTGGGAGGGTGAGAGACAGACGGAGAGAGATAAATGGAGAGAAGCATAGGACAAGGAGACAGATGGAGAGAGAAATAAATGGAGAAGGGGGAGAGAGAGAGAGGGGAAAGTGAGGAAAAGGATAAACTGAGGGAGAGAGGGACAGGTGGAAAGCAAGCAAGAGAAAATGTCCCTTGTGGGCAAATCCACCTGAGTGCAGGTGAGCGGGTGTTGGCCCTGCAACCGTCTCAGGCCACAGTCCAGGGAATCCGCCTCGCTGCCTCCCTCCCGTTTCAGCACTGTGGACAGAGGCACGGCCAAGTGCTCACCCCTGACCCTTGGGCTGGACAACCTGTGACCTTGGACAGGTCATTCCTATCTGGGCATCAGTTGCTTTGCAGTCAGAGGGAGACTCTTTGAACAGGGGACCCAGAGGTTTGGCTTGAGGGACACAGAGTGACTACCAGGTGGAGACACCTGGGGAGTTTGGTTTTTTTGTTTTTTTTTTTAAGGATACTGATGCCTGAGTTCATCCTCCAGGATAGTTTTATTCAGTTGGTTTTGGATAGGTCTGGGTATTTTTATAAAACACCCAAGTAAATCTAATGCCAGACAGCACTGAGAGTCACCAACTGGGTCTGGGCTTCACCAACAGGGAATTCTGAAGAAATCTACACTGTTCTTGCTCTGATCCATAGTACTTGTTGCTCCAAGAGAAATTGTGGCCCAGAGAGGGAGGCAGCCTGTCCCAGGCCACACAGCAGCTCGGATAGTGACAATACGTGGGAAGAATCCAGGACTGGTGCAAAGACCTAGCAGTGACCCTCCCCAATCCCTCTCCATGGGCCTCCCTGTCACTAGGCTGGATGACACCCCTACCCCATGGGGAATCTGTAGACTCAACTCACTTCCCGCATGGATAAACTCCAGCCACAGAGAAATCCAAACACGTTCAATTCCCCCTCCTCATTTGCTTTCTGACCCATTTCACATCTCAGTGCTCCTCTGCAAACCCACCTGCTGTCCCCTGCCCTGGGCCGAGGGACAGGACAGGCAGGAGGAATTAATACTGGCCCTCCCGGGAGGCCTGTCGGCCAAGCACTTCATGCTTGGGTTCAAATGTGACTTCTGTGGATTGTAACCAAGAGCAAAGCCGAGCTTAGGGGCAGGGTCAGCAGTGGAGTCCTGCGAGGGAGGAGGCTCAGGTGGGGCTGGGCTGTGGTTCTGCTCTCTGGCTACCCAGGTTGCTTCTCTGGAGATCTCAGAGTGACCCTGGGCAGGCAAATAAATACGTCCAGGCTTGAGCTTTGTCATCTGGAAAACAGGGGATAGCACCACTTTTCAGCTTCCTATAGACCCTCCTGAGGACTGAGCATGGTCCTGAAGCTGAATAACTGTGAATGGAGAAGGAGGAAGAGAGGGGAGAGGAGGACAGGGGAGAAGAGATGGAAAATAGGGGGAGCAGGAAGAAGAGGAGGAGGAGGAGGAGGAAGAAGGAGAGGGGAGGGAAGAAGAGAAGGAGGAAAAGGAGGAGGAGGAAGAAGAGGAGGGGAAGGGGAGGAAGGATAGGAGGAAGAGGAGGAGAAGAAGGAAGAGGAGGAGGAGGAAGAGGAGGAGGAAGAAGAAGAGGAGGAGGAAGGGGAGGAAGTATAGGAGGAAGAGAAGAAGGAGGAAGGAGGAGGAAGAGGAGGAGGGAAAGGAAGAGGAGGAGGAGGAGGAGAAGAGGGGTGGAGCAGGAAGAAGAGGAGGAAGAAGAGAGGAGAAAGGAGGAGGAAGAGGAAGAGAGGAGGCAGGAGAGGAGGAAGGGGAGGGAGGAGGAAGATGAGGAGGGGGAGGAGGAGAATCTACCTGTGAATCGACCTCACCTGTGATAGATGGAGTAACTAAGATTTGGAGAGGAGTCCTGACTCTGGGTTCATACTGAAAGCTAGCGACAAGATATTGACCCAAACTCACCTTTCCTGACTCAATAACCAATACAGTCTGAGCAAACGACCCTGCTTGGCTACTCTTGCAAAGCCTGTTCCCTGGATTCATCTGGAACCCTGCACATGGCTCCTCTGGTGCACTCACTGCTCCTAGGTCTTGGTGAGGAGGCTGAGGGTGCGGTGTGTAGAGAGCAAAACTCAGCACCCCAGCCCTGCACTGCTGGCTCTGGTTTTGAACAAGCCCTCCCCTCTGTAAGCCTCAGTTTCCCCTCTGTTCCCTGGGAAGGAGATTGGCTGCAGGGCTCCTGAGGCTCCGGGGCTCTCTCACCTCCAGCCTGCGATCTGCACTCCACCACATGTCCCAGGAGCCTCCGTGGTCCTCTGGGTGCGTTTAACAGCTTCCGAGCTGTACATATGGGGGATTCCATGAATGTCTGGGGAGTTCTCCACTGGAAAAGTGTATTTCAGTAGATGTAGACTCAGGGGGTAGGTTCTCTGGAGATAGAGGAGCCAGGCGGGAGGAAATCTCCAGGGTTCCCTGGGTCCCTGAAGGTGCAGAAGGAAAAGATGCGGAGCGCCTGGCTCCTGCAAGCCTGCTCTGTAGCCAGCACATGGAGAGCATTGGCTCCGGCTGTCTCAGAGTCTCCGACCCCAAATGGTGCAAAGCTGGGACTCTCGGCTTGTAGGTGGGACGGAGGCTCACTTGGACCTCACAGGTGGCGACCCAGAGTCCAGGGCTGTGTCCATCGCTGTTTCCTGGAGTGGGTTCTCAAGGCAGAGCTGTGGGTCGCTGGCAGAGACTGACACCCTCCAACAGAGCCCAAGTGAAGTCCACAGGAGGAGACAGGCAGAAGGCAGGATCAAGAAGCACCCATACATGATGTCACATGGTGGCTCAGGAGGACGAGGGCAGCCCAACGGGCCTGGGCTGGCCTTCCGTGGCCGTGTGCACCACCTGGCTCCAACCCTGGCTGTGCTTTTGACCTCGGGTGGGACTCTGTTTCCTCCTGGGGCAGCATCACCATCTTTAGACACCTGTTTCCAGCGCACGTGGTCTCTCCTGGGCTCTGTCTTTGGGGAGGACACAGAACAGGTGAAAGCAGATATTCTTCAGTGAAAGGATGGGTAAGGACCCAGAAGGAAAAGAGACTTTTGTTACTGTTCCCGTCCACTTCCCTGCCTCAGGGAAGCTTGCTCTGCAGAGAGAAAAGAAAGAAATGTGCTTATTCATAAAAAATGCCGGGAAGGAAGGGAGAGAGGGCTATTTTTGAGGAATCTATTTTACCTGGTGACTACCAGGGTGAGAACTGAA
Organism: Aplodontia rufa; assembly: GCA_004027875.1. Classification (NCBI taxonomy): domain Eukaryota; kingdom Metazoa; phylum Chordata; class Mammalia; order Rodentia; family Aplodontiidae; genus Aplodontia; species Aplodontia rufa. Next base: position 16,857 of record PVKS010034134.1, on the reverse strand, counting down.
ATTAGTCTGGAGGGGGCTGCCACCCCAGCCGAGAGACCCTGGGCATGTGAGTCCCCCTCTCTGCACCTCCGCTTGCTGAACTGTAAAATGGAACCATCACTTCCTGTCTGTGATGGACAGGTCCTGTGATTGCATCACTAACTGCTATTTACTTACTGATTGTCTCTTTTGTTCTACTTTTCAGAAACGATCCAATCAGGAATGTGAATCCCATGTCCTCTGTGCCAAGCTTGGTCCTGGGGACTTCAGCTAACTCAGTACATCGCTAAGTAAATAACTCACTCACATGTGCATGGCCAAGCCAAAGGGGAAATGGAGGGTCTGAGGGGTTCCGTCTGTTGCTCAAGTTCACCTGGCTGTCCTTAAGGCAGCAGAGTGGAGATTTGAACCCGGGTTGGTACACTTCAGGCTCCTGCGTGAACCTGGCTTCCCAGGATGTGGCCCGGGAACCAGGCCCCTGTGGGTACACACTTCCCCCCATCCTTGCCTGGTCTCCCAGCCTGCTCAGGGCCCTTCCCCTCCATGCACCGTGTCCCCCCCTCCCTGTCGAGCGATCCTGCTGAGCTCTCCACAGGGCTCTGGCCAAGGTCTGGACTGATTATTGACAAATTAAAAATATAAGCTATTGACCAGACACTGGGATGGAGTCCCAGAGCTGCGGACTTGAATCTCAATGAGGCAGCTGAGCGTGGAGATCGATTCTGCAGGTGGAGGAGGAGGCAGACAAATTGCCGCATGCATAATGCAGAGTCTGATGCACTGGTTAATAACTGCCCCGTGGGGAACGGGGGCCCCACCTGAGTCAGCTCTTCACCACCCAGCACGGGCCCCACATTTCACACACCTGATCCCGCCCCCGCCATCCCCTTGCTGTGGGAATCTCTAACTGCACCGTACAGATGGGCCCACTCGGAGGCACACAGACATTGCTCAAGGTCAAAAGCCAGTGTTAGGGCTGCAATTTCAACCCAGATCTTCCCAGACACAAAAACCTGGAGATCAGAGGCTCCGTAAAACGTTGCTTTCCATCCTAATTCCATCTGTGCTAGCTGTGTGGCTTTGGAAAAATCACCATGCCTCTCTGAACCTCAGTTTCATCTCTTCAAAAAGGTGCATAATGGGGGCTGGAGTGGTGGCTTGGTGGTTACGGTGCTTGCCCGGCATGCGCAAGGATGGGAGTTCAAACCCCAGCACCACCCGCACAACAAAGTGTTGGAACAATGAAAGCCACGTGAATAACTAAATAAAATTGTTTCTCTCTCTCTCTCTCTCTCTCTCTCTCTTGCTCTCACTGTCTTTTTCTGTTAAAAAAAGAAAAAAGAGGTGCATAATGAAATCCACCTTCTGGGATGGGGGAGGTATGAACGAGAAGCACTTTCTTTTGCGCCTCTCGATCCTCTTTCACATTTATCCACTCTGCCTTTGAGTCAGGCAGCAGACCCTCGAGCGCTCATGGGCACACTCCCTTGCTCCCCGGCTTACACTACGGTTCTGGTTCTGTCAGTAGGAGGCAACGCCAGCAAACTGGAGGGTCGGAGGGCAGTGCGGCTGAGCTCCTCCTCCCCTCGGCCTCCTCTGGGCTGACTCTGGGTGAGCAGTGAGTGGGTGGCTGCACCTGCCCCTCCTGACTGTTGGGCAGCCCCTCCCCTGGCCTCCCCCAGCCTGGGGCGGAAGGGGTCCCTCCCTGTTCTGCCTACCGCTCAGGATCCCAGGACGCTGTGCCTTCCCCCGCGCTTTCTCTCCTCCTTCCCGTACTTTCACGATTGTCCCAGTCTTACACCCTCCTTGAGTCCCCGTCAGAGGCCCCACCTGTTTCCTGATCGTCCACGTTAGTCAGTAAAGCAGACCACACAGGTAGCGGGCTACTTAAAACCACGCCTCATTGCCACCCTGGCCACTGGAGCTCCTCTCTCCCACACACCGGTCATCCTCCCCGACCCCTCTGTGGGCACCTATTCCACTGAATCCAAAGACAGCTGCTTGTGTAGTGCTGTCTCTGCAAGACTGTGACCTTCTCAAGGGCAGAGCCTGGAACTCTGCCTACACCGAGCTAGAGACCCGAGAAGGACCTGGGGAGTGTTTCATAAATAACCAGATAAGCCTTAGATGACTTTCCACAGGAATCTGACTTGGGATTGGAACTTGGGTCTCCCAGCTACCATCCCAAGGACCTGAAAATGTCCTTGAAAGAATGAGGGAGCTGGGCATGGTGGCGCACTCCTGCAATCCCAGCGGCCTGGGAGGCTGAGGCAGGAGGATCGCAAGCTCAAAGCCAGCCTCAGCAACTTAATGAGACCCTGTCTCAAAATAAGAAATAAAAAGGGTTGGGGATGTGGCTCAGTGGTAAAGCACCCCCAGGTTCAATCCCTGGTTTAGAGAAAAAGAGAGAGAGAGAGAGAGAAAGGAAGGAAGGAAGGAAGGAAGGAAGGAAGGGAGGGAAGATGATACGCCCAGCACTGATAGAGTCCCCATCATTTCTTCTGACTTCAGTGGCATCTTTGGGGAAAACTCTTCACTATGACAATTTGAGGAGGTGTGACCTTCTCAAGGGCAGAGTCTGGAACTCTGGCATCTGGGGGGCAGAGCCCCAGGGAGCTGCTCTACCACCTATACTGCATGAGAAAGCACCCCCAGCAGAGAATTATTATTGTTATTATTATATTATGTTATATTGCATTATTTTTTGTGGTGCTAGGGATGGAAGCTAGGGCCTTCCCCATGCGAGGCCAGTGCTCTACCACTGAGTTATGGCCCCAGTCCTAGAATTACCTGACCCATGATGTCATCAGTTGCCATTGCTGTGACGTACAAGTCTGACTACTGGTACATACATTCAACTGGGGCCAATTGAAGAAGGCTTTGGAAACTTTACTGGATTAACTAAAAATGTTGAAAAACAGGTTATCTACGTAATGCATAAAATGCACAAAATGCATAAGGTACACAAAACCTCTGGAAGAAACAAACTATTATCTTTAATTTCCACAGTTAACTTTGTGGTGAATAGCCTTAATATTTCTGCACTGACCTAGTCCCATACTGACGAATGTGCACGCATGTATCAAAATCATAATCGCAAGTGGCTTGGGAGGCTGAGGCAGGAGGGTCGCAAATTCAAAGTCAGCCTCAGCCACTTAGCGAGGCCCTAGGCAACTTAGGGAAACCCTGTCTCAATGTAAGAAAATAAAGTGGGCTGGGGATGTGGCTCGTGATTACGCATCCTGGGTTTGATCCCTGGTTTGTGTGTGTGTGTGTGTTTGTAGATGACTTTTCACGTTGTGATACCTTGGGCGTCAGCTCGCACGGCTGCTTTCTCAATGGCTATACAGAATTCCACCTCATGGATGACACACCGGGCTGTCTGGTCTCTGTTCGTGAGGTTCTCCAAGGTCAACTCCTGGACACAGGGTCCCTGGGACACGAACCATGCTATTTAAGGAAGCAAGGACCTTCCAGAAGAGTACTCAAGGGCCCACGGCACCTTCCCCTCACTAACCCGGAAGAGACTCACTGAACGTCAGCACCAAAGCTGAGATTTGGCCACGTGCGTTTCCCCGTGCTCCTCGGCGTATCTGCTGTTCTTCCTGGAGACGTTGGTTCTTTGTATTTTCTACTTGATATGCAAGAGCTTGGTAAGAAATATCGAGGGCACTAACCATTTGTTTATCACAAGCGCTGCAAATACTCTTACCGGTTTGCCCGTGCGTTTTAATTTCATTTATGATGTCTTTACTCACACCGATTCTTTTTTTTTCTCCTAGTTTAATTTCAGGTACACAAATCTATCCATTTTTTCCCTTTCTCTATGATTGATTTCTTTGTTTTTCTGCGTAAGAAATGCCTTCCTCTGTCTGGTATCATTAATTACCCATTGTCATCTTCAGAGTGTTTATTAATTTTTGCGTTTGATTCTGGATTTTACAGAATCCATCTGGAATTTATTTTGTCGTGCAGAGGAGAAGCTCTGTTGACAGCGCCTCCTCCTCCAACACCCAAGTCACTGTTTTCAGGGGAGGATTTTGCAGCGTGGCATCTAGTGTCCCCAGCCATCTGCTGGAGCTCAGGGGACCAGGAAGCATGGGGTGCCCCATCCAGAGCCATCCCTGGTCCCCTGGGAGGCCTGGATGGTCCGGCACCACTGTGGAACCCCAGGAAGGAGGGCCCTGCCCTCTGCCTCCTCCAGCAGACTCGGAGACCCACCTTGTAGCAGACTGAGCCATCTGAAGGCTGCCCAGCCTGAAGGCCCAAGGCAACTCTGCCTGTATCCACTTAGCTTCCACTGCTTTGCCCTTGACATTAACCCAGGAGCAGCCCAGACACCTCCGATGTCTGCTATAGAAACTGTCCTGATCATCTATCCTTTTTTTAATTAAAAAAATTTTTGTTTAGCATGGATTCATTGTACGCATCGATGTGATATTTCAAAGAAATACAGCCTCAAAAGAAAGAAAAGAAAAGAAATACAGCCTCCGCTTTCTTCACCGAACTCTCCCGCATCCCAGGGTGAGGGGTGATGGGAGTGGTCTGCTGGGTGCAGGAGGGCAGGCTGGGCTTGGGTGTCAGGCTGGTGACATTAATCCATGCTCTGCCCATCCCTCCCAGGTACTGTGTACTTGATAAGTTAACTGGGAACTGTCGCAGGTCCTTGAAAGAAGTAACTCATGAGGACTACTTTTCACAGTGGCCCAGGCACAAGGGATACCCGCTCCAGGAACAGTAGCCACAAAACTCATGCCATTGTTTTCTGGTTTGGACGCAGAAAGCTTCCTGTCTCATCCAAAGAGCTGATGTGCTTCTGTTTTATGGGAAGGAGATCATCTGACTCTTTGGACTCTGTTTTCTGTGTTGGTTTCCAGGAAAGCATTTCATGAGGAGGGGAAGAGGCTAAGAGAAAAATCTCTGGGCTTGGACTCCTTGGGTCCCAGCTACCCCCAGCTCTGTCTGGTCACACTGAGCTTCAGTTCTCTCATCGGAAAATTAGAAGCACTGCTCTACTTCTGAGACCTTCAAGGATGAAATGAAAGAATCCTATCTATAAAATGTCAGCCCAGTGGCTGGCGAACAGAAAGATCTCCTCCCACCCCACGTGCGCATCAAGGTCGTAGACTTCAGAGTTCTCCTGCATTCATTTCTTGCTGCTTCCATTTCGCCTCTGTATTCCCAGTGCCTGGCGCGTGGTGGGGCTGAGGGAATTAACGTTTGAGTGAATGAATGAAGGAAGGTTAGGAGCCACGTAGTAAGCGAGCTATTGCTGACGTTCAAGAGCTCAGGATCCAACAGGAAGGGCGGGCATGAAAAAAATTTATTTTTAGGTTAACGGTGTCATGAAAGAGACGGGTCTGTGACTTGGAGGAGTTTCAAGGGAGACCTTGGTGCTATCTGAGGGGATGTTACAGTTTAGATATGAGGGGTCCCCTAAAGGCTCATTGATACAATGCAAGAACGTTCAGAGGTGAAATTAGACCAAGAGAGGCGCAACCTTCTTGGTGGATTAATCCAGGGGTGTGGAAGACCTGGGTGGTGACCGCAGGCAGGAAGGGGCGCTGAGGGCGCCTTTGGGGCTTGCATCTTGTTCTTGGTGAGCAGAGCTCTCTCTGCTTCCTGGGTGCTGGGCTCCCCAGGGCTTTACGCCAGGACGTTCTGCTGCTCCTCTGCCCAGAACTGTGGAATCGGCGATCCTGGACCGCACTGCTGAAGTCGGGGGGCACCTGGGGAAGTTCCCTCCTCTACAGTGTTCTTAGGTCTTTGGGGCACAGTGATAGAAAGGCTGGCTGACACAGGGGAGCTAGGAGGAGCGGGTGACCCTCGGGTAGATGCTGAAGCCAGGTAGGAGTTTGCTGGGAGAGGACATGCGAGCCTCTGGTGCTGAGCCTTACACCACCCCTGGGAAGGAGAAGATCGCGTCCTTCAATTTCTCAGCTAGGATCCCCGAGGCGCAGCGGTTAGGAGACACAGACGGTGCGACTGAGCTCAGCTCCCAGGCTTCTCAGGAGGGGGACCTTCAGCACCCTGCAGAGGCCCAGCCTGGCGTGGGAGCATACTTCAGACCCAGCCTCTTCCCAGGTCGCTGTGGCTTCTGTCTCCCTGTTGACAGTTATGGTGGGGCCACCCACACACGGCACTGCAGTTTGAAACATCCTCCAAATGCCTGTGTGCTGGAAGCTCAATCCCCTAATTCACACTTGACGGTGTTTGGAGGTGGAGCATTTGGGAGGTAATTATTTAGATGAAGTCATAAGCGTGGGGCCCATGATAGAATTAGTGTTTTCATAATAGAGGAAGGCCCTGGCACGTTGTCTTGTCCCACCGTTAGATGACTTCCACCATGTTATAATGCGTCAAGAAGGCCCTCACCCGAGACAGTGTCCTGCTCTTGGACCTCCTGAACTCCAGAACCATGATCAAAATAAACCTCGTTTCTTTTATATATTAAACAGCCTTGGGGCTGGAGCGGTGGCTCTGCGGTTACGGTGCTTGCCCGGCATGTGCAAGTACATGGGTTCAAACCCCAACACCCACGTCCACAACTAAGGGTCGGAGCAACGAAAGCCATGTGAAAAACTCAATAAAAATTGATTCTCTCTCTCTCTCTCTCTCTCTCTCTCACTGTCCTTCTCTCTTTAAAAAATAAATAAATAAGTAAATAAAAATAAACAGCCTTGAATAGTTTGTTATAGCAACGGAAAATGGACTGAGGCGCATGGCTTCAAATCCCTTTAGAAAGCAACCTCCAAGTTGCTTTCTAAAGACAGGACTCTTGGACCTGTCTGCTGATCCCAGGCCTGGATGCCGCAGGAGCCTCCTCATCAGTCTCCCAGCCTCTGTCCCCTCCCCTCTGTGGTCTGCATCACAGCCAGAGAGATTCCTTCAGATCACACATACAGTCACACTGCTTCCCTAACGCCGGCCGCCGTGGCTCCCTGGCACGGTTCGCAAGCCCTTGTGTGACCTGACCCCTGCTGACCTCCCCAGCCCCTTCCTCGGGCTCCTTCCTCCTCCCACTCCCACCTTCTTCGACAGCAGCACCATTTCCAATTCCCAGAGGCACTCTGCTCACTCCTGCGTCTGGGCCTTAGCGTATGTTATTCCCTCCGCCTGGTCCCCTTCCACATGCTCCCCCTGCTAACGCCAGCTTCTCAGTGGCCTTTCAGCTCAGGACCCACTCCCTCCACAAAGCCGTCCTCAGCCCCGAGTCTGGTTTAAGCTTTCCCATCACCTCTGGGGCCACCCTCGGCAGAGGGCATGTCACACGGCGAGGCAGCTATCTGGGTGCCCTGTCTCAAAGTGAGTGCCACGGAACAGCTACAGGAGCGTCCTCAAGGAGCCAGTTAAAAGGAGGATTCCTGATCTGCACACCAAGGCCCCTGGGTCAGCATCTCCTGAAGGTGGATTCTTTAAAGCTTTGTTTTAACTTTTGATTATGGATATTTTCAAACCTGCATAACAATAACCTTGCGTAAAGTGGTTCACTCCAACCCCCACCTAGCAGCAGCTCCAGCAGAGTCCTCGGGAGAGGGGGAATTGCTAGACCCCCAGCATCTGCCCCAGCCCCAGACCTACTGAATGAACCTCTCTGATTCGGGGAGAAACCCACGATTGCCAGCTTTCTAGTAGGTCCTGTTGTCTGCTCCAGTTTGAGCTCCGTGGGTATACAGAAGCACCGTGTACCCACCGCCTGGCTTCCACAGCTGTCCACTCATGACCCGTCTTACTTCCTCTAGATCCTTATTCCCTTAATTTTCCATCTCTTGTATTATTTTGGAGCAAATTTAGATGGTTTGTCATTTCATCTTTGGAGAGTTTCTAAGACACAAAGATTCCTTTAAAAACTTGCTTAAATTCTAACTACCATCTTGCTATCACCTTGGATGCTTCTCGCAGGCATTTAAATTTGAGGTGTTGCCTTGGGGGATTTGCTGGCTCCCTGAGGGCAGGGGTCAGGACTGTCCTGGCCACCATATGCATTTGCCAAAATCTTGCTGGATGCCAGCAGTTTGGGTTGGAAGTTGGAGTAAGCAAGGCATCGGGGACAGGAAGAGTTAAACTCTTCCCAAGAGGAAAGAATCAGACTTCACTGGCAAGAGGAATTTTTTTCTTTCTTTCTGTCTCTGCAGCCCCAAGTGTGGAGCTCAGCACTCATGGGAGGGCACCAATCAGACTGTTGCCTGCATGTTGGAAAATATTTATGTCACCTACCAAGCTGGGAGCAGACTCAGCAGGCTTCCTGGGGCCTCCTGATCGACAAGGTCGCATCCCAGCAGCTGTGAGGAAGGAGTCGTGCCGGCCTGGCAGCTGTACCAGGCACCAGAGGCTGCCAGCCAACGTGGCATCGCATGGTAGAGGGAGACACACTTCCCTGACCCTCAGCTCTCGGGCGGTGGGGGCGAGGGCATCCCTGCTGGTAGAGACAGCTCTGGGAGCCACAGGCCAGCCAGGAAGGAGGAGGCTGAGGAAAGACAGGAAAGAGCAGGGGCAGGAGGAAGCGGGGCAGGCAAGAGGAGGGTTGCCAAGGGCTGGCACCATGCTGAGGGCTTCACAAGGGTCACCTTATGAATCTTGGTCACATTCCTTGAGATGGGCAGGATCATGTCCACTTACAGATGAGGACACTGAGGCTTTGAAAGGGTCGATGAAACATGGAGCTCGGACTACACCTGTACCAGATGCTCATAGCCATAAAACTCTGATGTGTGGAAAACACCATCATCTAAATATCTATTTATCATCCATCCTCTATCTAATCTATCACCTATCTATATCTACCTATCATCTATCATCATCTATCATCTATCTATACATCCATCCATCCATCCAAAAAGCTTTCTATCTATTCACCCACCTCTATCCCTCCATCCACCTGCACAATCATCCATCTGTCCATCTACCCATCCACATCTATCTATCCACCCATTCACAGGACTATTCATGTCTATCATCTACCTATCTATATATCTACATATGCAACCATTCATCCATCTGTCCATATACCATCCGTATCTTTCCGTCCATCTACCTGCCTATTCTTCCATCCATATGCCTATTCATCCATATCTATATATCCATCCATACATACACTGATCCACCCACCTATCTTTTCATCTGCATTCATCTATCCATCCACCCACTTGCCGATCAGTATCTATCTATCCATCCACCCATCTACCCATACATCCAACTCTCCATCTGACCATCCACGTCCATATATCTATCCATCCATCCACTCATCCATTCTTCCATCCATATGCCTATTAATTCATATCTATCTCTCCATCCACCCACCCACCCACACTTACCTTTCCATCCACATTCATCCATCCGTCTATCCACTCACTTAACGCTCTCTCTCTCTCTCTATCTGTCATCCATAAATCTCACTTTCTCAGTGCGAACTCAACAGTGAAGGCCCATCCTATAGATTTGGCAAAAATTTCTATTTTGATCACAAGGAGTAGAATGACCCCAAAGTCGGATATTTGAAAACATTGAGCTGGAACACTGTTTCGGTCAGTTTTTCTTTTTTTGCTGTTACCAAAAGACCTGACAAGAGCAACCACGACCATTTATCATGTTCTTAGATTCGGGAGATCAAAAGTTCAGCCAGGAGTTGGAGCAGTGGCTCGGTGGTTACAGCTCTTGCCTGGCATGCACTTGAGTACGCAAGTTCAAACCCCAGCACCTTGTACACAATATGTCTCAGAGCAACGAAAGTTACATGAAAAACTAAATAAAATCGATTCTCTCTTTCTCTCTGTCACTCAATGTCCCTTTCTCTTAAAAAATAAAAATGAAAAAAGTTCAGCCAGGTCACAGTAGGCATGGTTTGTCTCGGCTCCGTGACGTCTAGGATTTCCACTGGAAGTCTTGTGAATGGAAGTTGGAGCTGTCTGAAGTGACCTTCGCTTGCTCCTTTGACAGTTTGGGCGGGTGGTAACTGGGGGCTGGCTGGAGCTGGACTACTATCCAGGTTCCAGGATTGTCCCCAAAGCTCCTCCACTGAGCTTGGGCTTCCTGGCAACATGGTGGCCCATTCCAAGGCTGAGCCCGGTGGAAGCTGCAGCTCTGTATGACCATGCCCCAGAAATCACAGCCTATTACTTTAATTGATCAGAGCAGCCAAAAGCCCTCCCAGCTGAGGGGAGGTGGAATGCATCTACTCATTGATGGTGCATGGTAAAGATTTTGAAGAGCACATAGGATTGGCGGCATCTCCATGAACATCTGGGAAAGGCCATCTGTGGTAGCCATGGCCCGCTGAATTCAGCTGCAGGCATGGGAATCTTGGGGAAGGGGGTCTCAGGGAGCCCTGTACCTGAGAACCTAGTTGTCCCTTCTAAGGTCTGGTCCCCTCTCCAGGTTACTCAGGTGCCTTCCTCACAGTTGAGCCCCAGCCTCACATTGGTCTCTTGTCCTGCAGCCCTGTCGCCACAAACGGGTACCCTTCCCCTTTCCCCCTCCAGGGCATTCAGTTCTATACTTTCCAGAATTCACACACTTAACAAAGCGCAGGAAGAGCTCTTGCCTTACGTGGACCTCTTCTTCCCAAGGCAGAGAGACTTGGCTGAAAGACGGGAAGAAGGCAGGGAATGAGTCCTTAGGTGTCCACGTGCTGAGCCAGGCTCACGCCCCACTCGGAGCGGAGAGGCATGGAGCACCCACGCCCTCTGTCTCCTCTCCACGTCAGCTAGGAGTGGGAACCAGAGAGAGCTGGATGCGAAATCACATCACGTGGGCGATGTGGCCGGGCAGATGGCTTGGTGGAGCAAGCATCTTATGCATGTTCACACACCTCGTCATCTGAGCCCCCTGTGTGGGTCATCTCCCCATCCGTCTGAATGGGGTCCTGGGGTCCTGCGAGGGGGACTACACCTGATCCCAGGTGGAGGAAGCGACCGAATAGTGGATGATCTGAGTAAACATTCACTGAGTTACCTGTGGGGTTCGAGGGCCTTGCGCAGAGTGACGAGAGCCTGGAGCAGCCGCGGCCATGGTGGAGGTCAGTTCCAGTAGAAGACAGCAGACCACAGGCAAATCAACCAACGGTGACATGAACACATCGGGGGAAAAGGAGCCCTCTGGGAAAATTTTATAAGAGGGAACAAGGATAAAGAGGGACGGTTGCTCAATTGCATCAGAAGTGGTCAGAGAAGGTATTGGAAGCAGTGAAGTTTGAGCAGAGACCTAGTGACAGAAGGGAACAAGTGGGGGCAGGGGCATTTCTGGGAGAGCAGGTGGCAGATGCATAGGACCTGAGGCTCACCCCAGAAGCTGCGATATCAGCAGGAGGGGGTGAGAGAGGCAGCTACGTGGGGCCCTGCAGACCGTAATAAGGAGGCTGGGTTTCTAAGTTGTGTGCAAGGTCAAATGAACGAATAAGTAAATAGAAGAAAGGGCAGATGGATGAATGCGTGAGCACGTGGATGTGTGGACAGATAGGTGGGTGGGTGGGTAGACAGATGGATGGATGGAAAGATGGATAGATGCTTGCACGTAGGAAGGATGGATACATGGTTGGGTGTGAGGACAGACAGATGGGTGGATAGTTGGATGGGGGTGCATTGGTGCTTGGGTAGATAAACAGGTGAATCAGTGAATTATGGATATGTAGATGAAAGGACAGACAGACGGAGCGAGGGACCGGAAACAGACGCGCTAAATTACAGCTCTTTATTCTTTTCCTACATTGCTTTCCATTTCCTGGCCCACACTCCAGCCCCACACAGCAGGAGAAACACCCCGGGAAGAGGGTGGCCTGGCTCAGCTGAGGCCCAGCTGCTCTCGGGGGCCCAGGCAGAGCCTTAAATAATGTCCCCTCCTTCTCCGAAGAGCCGTTCTGGTGGCGCAGGCACCGAGAGGCGTTTGGGGCAGGCAGCCGTCACTAACAGATTCATTAAGCTCGCTCCAGAGCAACGATAAAAAATCAATTTAGTTCACCAGGCAGCTTGAACGGGCGCCAGGAGCAGGGGAGCCCTCCCATCCGTGAACCGGGGCTGTGCGGAGAGGTGCTGTGGAATTGGTGTAGCTGGAGCGTGGCAGCGCCCTGTTGTTGAGACCCCCGCACACTGCCCCAGCTCAGGAGCTCTAGGGAGGGCCACCCAGGGGCACCCTGGGCCCGGCATGGACGGCCGGAGCACCCAGGAGGCGAGCAGGCCACGATCTCTCTCCTCTCTGCCTTAACTCACTCATTAATTTCCATTTTAACAGTCCCAGGAGCTGACTCTGCAGGGGACTGCGGGTTGAGGGGGATCTTGGCACAGTCTCTGCTTTTCCCAAGTACCCAGCCTGGCTGGGGAGCAGACCTGAGCCCAGTGCAGCTGGGTGTTTGTAAGCAGGGGTTTGGAGAAGAGGACACCATAGCTTTGGGGGCTGAGCACTGGCTATAATTTGCATACATCAAAGTCACGGCAGGAAATAGGTAATGACTCAAAGCAGGTAATCGAATGACAGTAAGAGGAGTGGTGGGTCAGGGGAGTTAGCAACAGTGGGGAGACCTGTGCACCCCGAGACCTGGAGGGCAGAAGGAAAGGTCATCGGAACCAGCAGGGAGGGCTGCCCAGCCATGGAGGATTTGGGGAGCCAACTCGTGGCTGGCAGGCGAAGGGTGGAGAAGACAGATCTCCCCTCCTGCCTCGCCTCACCTTCTATGCTAGGAGCCCCTTCAGGACCTGCAACAGTGAGCCTGAGATGCCACCCGCAGAGGTGGCACTCACAGGACCCAGGGTCTGGGGACAAGTATCAGGGAGAAGCTGGACGGGCGGATGGAGAATCCACAATGCAGTGTCACAGAGCAGAGTTGGCACAGCCCCACGGCTCAGTGGGGAGAGAAATCACTCATCAAGCCTCATCAGAGAACTCGGCGCACCCTGCAGAGCCCCGGCTGCTTCTGGGATGGATGGGAGAGTGGATCTTTCTGGAAGAGGCTGGGGAAAACGAATGGACGGGAAGATGGAGGGGGACGCACGTGGGAACCCAGGGATGGATAGGACAGGCTGGGGTGGAGGGAGAGAGAGGGGCAAGAGACACAGGGGAGAAGCTGGAGAGATGCAGCCCCAAAGGTAGGAGGGAAAGGGTGGAGGTGAGAAGGAAGACAGAGAGAAAAAGCAGAGAGGACAAAGAAAATCAGGAGATGTAGCTCAATGAACAGGAGAGAGAGAAAGAGGAGGGGAGGAGAGCAGAGGAGGGGAGGAGAGCAGAGGAGAGAAGGGGAGGAGGGGAGAGGAGCGGTGGGGAGGGGAGGGGAGAAGAGGAGAGGGAAAGGGAGGGCAGGGGAGGAGAGGGAAAGGCAGAGTGAGGGAAGGGAGAGGAGGGGAAGAGACAGAGAACAAGGGAGAAGAGGACCAAGTAGAAGAGAGAACGATGGAACCCAAGACACAGAATCAAAGATCAAGGAGACAAAGACAAACAGAGTCGAGAAAATTCCCAGGTGCCCAGAAGGACCAGAGGTGGAGTGGGAGTCTGAGACGTCCTCTGCCCGTCCTCTGGAGCCCAGGCAGGATGGGTGGGAGGAGGGTGCGGGCGCCTTCGCTGTCAGTCCGTCACCCCTGGCAGCTTCCTTCCACCACCTTGGTGTGGCCATCTGCAGAGAGGAGCCAGGGCGGCTTCTCCTCTGAGGGTGGGAGCCTGGGTCGTTCCAGGTCACATGATTGCCCACTAACACAGCAGCGAATGGAGCCCATGGACCACACATGGACGCTGCTCCTGTGTGGTGTACCCTGGCCTCTGCTTCCTGGCCTCTTTCCACAACAGCTTCTAAGGGCTCCTCCACCTAGACTCCAGCTCCCACTAAGCCCTGCTGACCAGTGTGGCGGCTGAGCAGGATCCCTGCTGAAGGACATCCATGCTCCCCACATCCCCTTGAGCCCCTCTTCCATCTCCTCCCATCCTCAGGAGGCCAGAGCAGGGGCCCAGGAGCCCCCGTCAATCTACTGCAGAGAGAAGAGAAGGAAAACAGAAAATGTGAATCAGGAGAGAAAGAGAGGGGGGAGGCGGTGGGGAGAGGAGCCGAGGGGGACACGACATGGCTGGCGTGATGGTGGAGACTAGCGGGAGAAGCAGCATGTGGAGGCGTGGGGTCCGGGGGTGATGGACATGTGGGGGGATCCTGGGTACAGAGAGGGTCGAGTGGCTGCTTGGCTGGGTCCTTCTGTGAGCAGCCGCAGCAGGCAGGGCCTGGCAATATGGAGAAAATTAGGCAGTAAGAGGTGGAAGGCTGGGGAAACTGAGGCCTGGGGTAGGCAGTGACGTGTTACAGGCATCTGGCAGGGTAGGGCCTTAACTTCTGGGTCAAGGTCTTTGCTGATCTACTTCCTTCCTTCCTTGAATATATCAAAGTAAGCTTGGATTAGGCAAGGGGAGAAAGAGTTTCTCAAATCATCCCGTAGCACACACTGACTTGTAGATTTTTTTTTACCCCAGGCCTGAGGGCGGGTGTTTACGATTAGAGTTTCCCATTGTACAGATGGGGAAGCAGAGGCCCAGACAGGGGGGTCCATCTGCAGGAGGAGGCCCAGTCTGGGCTGAGGTCCAGCTTCCCCTGGTGTGGGAGCTCTTCCCAGGACCCCTGCGGGTTTACTGCCCATAGCTCTAAATTCTCTGAAATGAAGCGGCCCATTTGCGGACCGGGTGGAGGGAGAGAGCTCTCCATCATTCCTGCGGGTCTCCCTCTGCCAAGGAACTCGGCCAAAATTCCTTGGACTCTGTTGCTTTAAGCTTCGCACAGGGGAGATAGAATCAGACAGGGATGTTTCTAATGGCTTCCAAATGTCTGGCTGCGGCTGCCTGCCGTCCCAGCAGAGAGAGAAGGAGGCCCAGGACGGGGAGGCCGAGCCCCTGCCTCTCTCCTCCTCAGGCATCTTGGGGCATCGACATTGATCTGTTTTCAGTGTACAGCATTGGGGGAGGGTAGAGAATGGGTGAGTGAGTGAATGAATGAATGGATTAGTGAGTGGGAGAATGAATGAGTGAACGGGTGAGTGAATGAATGAATGGATCATGGGTGAGTGAATGAATGAATGGATCATGGGTGAGTGAATGAATGAATGGGTGGGCGAGTGAGGGTGAATGAATGGATGGATGGATGAGTGGGTGAATGGATCATGGGTGAGTGAATGAATGAATGGATGGCTGGACACAGGGACAGGTTCCTTGTTTGTAAAATGGGGATCTAGTGTTGTTCTTGGTCACTGCTTCCTTGCTATGAAGCCCTTACGTGCCTGATCACCTTGATGAAATCTCCCAGTGATGATCCAGCCACATGACAGATGGCCAAACTGAGGCTCAGGGGTGAAGGCTTTGGCCTAAGCCACCCACTGAAGGTGCAGGGAGACCTTGAATCTGGCCTCGGCCTCTTAGTTTCACACCTGGTGACTGAGGGAACAGCTTGC
This sequence comes from Aplodontia rufa, assembly GCA_004027875.1. NCBI lineage: Eukaryota > Metazoa > Chordata > Mammalia > Rodentia > Aplodontiidae > Aplodontia > Aplodontia rufa. The sequence goes on along the minus strand of PVKS010034134.1, from coordinate 1,477 downwards.
ATGAGACCAGGCGCACAGTGGGTGTTCATTTGATTTCAGTTTGAAAAATGTGTTGATGAGAGCCTCCTGGGGTGGAGGTCAGTGACAGCCACAGGAGAGTCCTCTGTTAGTCACACAGTCCTCCATGGGGACCATCATCCTGATGGGTCACCTCCTCTCGCCAAGACTCAGTCTCTTCTTAAAGTGGGTGTCGTGGCTTCAGTGGAATAAGGCATGAGGAAACTTGCCCATCATGCTGTGCACATAGTAGGCTGTTTTCAATAACATCTATAGTAATAATAAAAACAATGGCTCGACTCTTTGTACTGTCTACTCCGTGCTGGGCGAAAGCTCTTCATATGATTTTTTCCCCCATCCAATCCTCCCTCCAACCCTACGAGGTAACTTTGATTCCTGTTTGTTTTCTTTCTTTCCTTCTTCCCCCACCCTGCCCCCAGTGCTGGGGGTGGAACCCAGGTCCTTGCACATATTAAGCAAATGTTGGACCACTGAGCTATATCCTCAAAGCCCTCAACCTGTCTTAGAAGGAATAAGGAGGCTCAGAGAGGTTGAGTGGCCTGCACAAGGTCACACAGTAAGAGAACAGCTGAGCTGAGGGAACATTCTAGGTTTTTCAGCTGACACCCAAATCTGAAGGCATGCCAATCAGTGCATGGCCCAGAGGAACTTAAAGAAATGCCAGCCACCCACCTTCTGTCCCCTGAGGAGGTTAGCTTATTCTTGGCCTTTCTAGAGCTGGGAATCCTAGTCCGGGGGCAGGATGTCACACGGACATCCTTGGCTCCTGCAATCCAGGTATGCGTGAAGCGGGTGAGAGTGCTGTCAACCCCATTGTCCTCCAGGACCCCTCCCCATCAAGACATGGTCAATCCTGACGTTGCCCTCAATTTTCCACACGCTAAGTTTGTAGTTTCTCAAGTGGAAATGGAAGGTTTGGTGGTGGAAAGGACGGATGATGACACGGGTTTCCCCAGCTTGGCCGCGTTGCTGTATTTTCCTTCTTGGTGCAGCTGACATCATTGTGATTGCACAGAATTCTTGGCCCCGCATAGACTGACTTTCTGTTTTCCTTCCTAAAGCCCAGTCTATGTTTTGCGTTGATGAGAATCATAGCACCGACAGCATAAGGAGACTGGAGTCCCTCCTGGGGAAAAGCAGCCCCTGCTGACATCCCGGTATGCATTCGTGTGGCCATGGTGTGCATCCATGGGGATAGAACACCCACACCCATGTGCACACACATGCACGCACACAAACGTGCGCACACACAGACGTGCACACACGCACACTCACACACAGACATGTGCACACCCACACCCGCACCCGCACACCCACACACACATGCACGCAGTCACACACGCACACACAGCACAACCACACCCATGCACACACACCCACGCACCCACACCCATGCAACCACACGCGCAAACACACCACACACCCACACACACGCACACCCATGCACACGCACACACAT
>PVKS010034133.1:0-21144 GCA_004027875.1 Aplodontia rufa | reverse complement strand
CCCCCATCAGGTGTGCAGGGACAGCAGGACTGGACTCTTCCCGAAGGAGGTCGGGACCCTCAGGGCCACAGCCTTGCCCCAGGTCCCTCCCTGCTGAGCTCCAACCTTTCCAAAGAAACCCAAAGCCGCCCTTATGTCTACGTGTGGCCCTGTGAGGACGTGGAGCCCCTTACAATGATGGCAGCACGTGGGGCTCGTGACAGCAACAGGAGGAAGGAAGGAGGGTTGGAGGCCTCAAAAGCCTGTCTCTGGTGAGCAAGGTCAGAAGACTCGGAAGAGGACAGGAGGAGGTGGCTGATGGCCAAGGATGGTGGCCCATGCCCTGCAGAACTCAACAGGCCATGGCCAGACAGGAGGCAGAGGGCAGGTCCGGGGAGGTGGAGTGCGGCCACACGGTCAGGACCCCAGCGCACTGTCCCGCTCACTCCACAGGGAGTACCTGGATTTGTTTAACCCATGGTGAAGGACTCCACCAATAACAAGCAGCGCCCAGGGACCCCCCACTTAGACGTCACATGGAGTCTCCCTCTACCTCCACAGCCTCTTCTAATCTTCTAATTAAATATAATTAAATCTGTTTCTCCTCAAGCTCCAGCGTCCAAAATTAATACAATCATCGTTCATTCTTTTGAGTACATCTGGCTCAGGGAACAGTCACGCTACAGTGATTTCATTTTGACCCGCCAGCGCGGCTGTCCATCCCCACCACGGGCTACGCAGGGTTCTGTCTCTCTGTGGAGCCATCAGAAGGCACATTCAGTGTCGGTGACGGATGGCCAGCAGCCCCGGGGGCCCACAGACTCTAGAAGGCCCCATCTCGGCACCAAGCTCTTTCAGATGCTTGGACTCCAGTTCAGAACAAAGAAAAGGAAACACGTTTTGGAGGATCACGGACCCATTCTAAAGAAATCCCACCTGAGCAAGCATCCCCAGCAGGCACAGAAAGGACAACGAACGAACTGGGGGCTGTCACATCATTCTGTGGCCCCGTGGAGCTCTGTGCCCTTATGTGAACCCACAGCTCCCCTGGCCTGGGCGTGACTCCTCCCATTTTGCTGGGATAACGGAGACTCCCAGGGACTGAGACAGGAGGCTGTACATTCCGGACCAGGAGTCACATCTGCGCTCCTCCAAGCACAATACCGGGAGGTTCCCACTGAAAACCTAACAGCCTGAAGGCCCATCCTGCTGCTCTGGGCTGCCACTCCACAGCCGGAGGTGGGTGGGGTCCTCCTGGGAGGGGCTGAGTGCAGCACCCAGAGGGTCTCTCTCTTCTGGAACGTGAAGCTCTGCAGAGCTGGAGGAACAAAGCCTTTTCCTAATCGCAAGATGCAGACCGTCTGAAGCAGGAGTCCCTTCGGGTCTCGGGCGTTCTCCGTGTCGTGAAAAGGCCATCTATTTTTACTGCAATCAATTTGTTAAACTTGGATTTACTAAAGAGGAAGATGAAAATTGCCCGCGTTATCTGCGCCTGTCAGAAACTTCACATTTCTATTTCCGTTCTTGGCTGGACTCGAGGCCCAAACTCCTCCTTTGCCAGGGACTAAAAATAGCCATTGTGACTACATGCCAGCCACGCAGCCAGCGCCGCGAGGATGCTGTGCCGCCCGTCCAGGGTGAGATGGCCTCCAGCCAAGCCGCGGGAGCCCTCCCAGGCCAGGTCTCTCTGCAAAATGCGAGAGGCTTCTCCCCCGAGGAGAAAGTGCCCGGCACAGTGCCAGGCAATTCCAAGGACTCCCGGACCTCTGAGCCCAGGGGGCCGGCAATCCGCTCCGACGCCCCGCCCTCCACTCTCAGACCCCTAGGCCACTGCCCGCTGTCAACAGGCACCCAGACTATCCCACACAGTGCCCACCAGCCACAGGACTGTGCACCTGCTGGCACTGCCGTCTGGAACTCCCTGGCCTCTGATCCCCATGCGTTCCGTCACAGAATTTCTCACGTCCCCTCTTCAGTGAGACCTCTGGCCACCTAGAACGTCAGCTCCTCTACTTCCAGATGCTTCACACGCCTCCTCCCAACTTTGCTGGTACTGCACACATGCACGTGGGTGTGTGCACACGAGTGAGGGCGCATGGGTACGCTGCCTGTGTGTGCACGGCCCCCAGGGAGGGGTTTTCTTTGTCTCGCTCCCGGCTCCATCCCCCAGCACAGCTGCCGGACATGCTACGGACGTGGGAATGCTCTCCTTGGCGTGCACGCTTGCCCGCCCCTGCCTATCTGAAAACTGAATGGCAGCATCCCAGAAGCCACCAGAAGCCACCTCACACCCATGGGAGGCATCTCACTTCTGCAGACAGGGGTCTCAGCTGCCCCCACCAGCACGTCTGCCCGCCCTCCACTGGGCAGCTGCAGGCTCAGGCAGCAGGAGCTGACCCCCACTCCCAAATGTGTGGCCTTTCATGGCCTTAAGCAACCCTAATGGACTCCAGTCACACTGGGGACTGTACTGGCGACTCACCATGAGCCTCCCTAGGGGACAGGCCCTAAACACCTCGGCTCCAGCTCCTGGAGAAGTGTCCTGCAGAAATGAGGTCGGTCCAGAGCCATAGCATAGGCCGGGACCTTCTGTATGACCTCGGGCACAAACCACACTCTCCGAGCCTCCCCTGCTTATCCTTGAACCAGGAGAGGCAGTGGCTCCACCCCAGGGTCTGGAAAGGAGGCCGGTCCCTTTCTCCCCATCCAGCTGAGAACACTCCAGATGGGCTTGGGCAGCAGGAGAGCTGGGGTGGCCAGCAGCACCGATGACAACCTGAGGAGCCAGTGCTCAGGGTACCCCTAGGAGCCAAGCGCAGGGCAAGCAGTCACCATGAATGGGGGACATCTCCTCCTCCACCCACTGAGAAACCAAGTCACAAGCAGGACAGCGAGGCTTGGAGCAGTGAGGCCACTGGAGGAAGGCAGAGAAGGCCGAACCAGGACTTGCATGAGGTCCTGTTGCAGCCCTGCTCCTGGCACTTAGACACAGAGAGCTTGTGCCCCACCCACTCCTGCGCTGCCCACCCTGGGGCTAGCACCCCCTGCCTGCCTTCCTGCAAGTCTTCAGGTCCAGCCTGAACCCCATCTCCTCTCCAAGGCCTTCCGTGGCTGCCTGACCCAGAGAAGTTGTTGCCCCCAAACGCATGCCCTGATCTCTGGTGGCTGCAGAGGATGGCAAGTCTCACCAGTGGTGCCTGTGAGCCCTGGCTGAGTCGCTGCTGTAGCCTGGCACTGTGATCACAAGAGGCAGGACCCTGCCCTGGAGGCTCAGGGGGAGATCACACAGGGCTGCTGGTCCTCCTGTGAAGCCAGACTCCCTCCAGACTCCAGCTTGTCAGTCAACAGAGTAAGACCGATTAATTGACAATGGCTGTCATCTCCTGGGGGACTCAGTGCCCCCAATTCTGCCGCAGCAAGACTCTGCTGGAGGAGGGGAGGGAAGGCAGGTCCCAGCAACAGATAGGCCTGCACAGCACCCAGGTGGCAGAGACACATGGCCCGCCACTCTCAGGCTCATGGGCCGCCTGCCACAGCACTCAGGCCCTGGCAGGGACGCAGTGATGGGACCCCACGAGGGGCCCAGGAAGGGAACAGACAGTGGGTGCCTTGTGTGACTGAGTCCTCCTGACCACCCGCTGATGTAGGCATCGAGGTGCCAGAAATAGGACATAGGTGGCCAGCATAGCCAGGCTGCGTCCCACCGAGATGTCCGCCCCGTGGTGGAGGCCCACGTCACCAATGAGATGTCTGCCCTGTGGAGGAGGCCCGCACCACCAATGCTGCTGAGGGACTTCCTGACACCCCGTCATTCCATGCCAGAACCTTCCAAGCCCCCGCATCTGCTGAGGCCTAGGTCCTGGCCCTGGGGTGCAACTAACATAACAACCACGGGGCTGCAGGGGAGGTCTGCGACAGAGCAGGTGCCCAGCAATGACCTGTGCTCACAGGCTCCTGTCCCTTTGGTGGCTTCTGCAGATCACATCCCTGACCCTCCTGGCTACTGGGACTAGCTGACTCTGTCCCTGTTCCAGCACATGCCCAGACTGGGGTGAGCTGGCTCACACTGCCATGCTTTGCCATGCCACTCCTCCTGTGGACACCTGGGGCAGTGTCCTCTCACCTCCCGGGGAGAGACCACACCTGTCCCCAGCCTGGCCACCTGTGTCTGGGAGGCAGTGGTTGTGCAGTGGGCACTGAAGTCAGGCCCTGGGACTCAAATGACCTGTGTCACAGGAAGCAGAGCAGTGCCTGGTACAGACGGTGGCTCTGGTTTTGTTGTCCCCTCATTAAGATCAAGGCTCTGACATGCACAGCATCCCCAGGGGCAGGGTGACCCAGGGTCTAAGACTGGGTCTTGAGCCAGTGCCAACAGTTTACTGAGTGGGACTGGACTGAGCCCCGCCCACAGAGGGGGCCCAGGGCAGCACCAGCGGCACCCAAAGGAGGAAGGAGGCATCTGCACAGCGTGGCACCTCCCCTCGAAATGACAACAGCTGGCGCAGGTGGGAGCCCCACATTATGCAAAGCCCTAGCGCTGGGGGCTCCGATTGAAATGTCTGTCAGAGCTGAGCAGGAGTCTAAAGGTCACGGACCAGGAGGCTTGGCAGGGAAGCAAATTAAGAGCTTGGGACCAGAACCCTGGGGGGCCGTAGAGATGATGAAAAGAATAAATCCGCCACGCTGCGCTGTCTGGGCAGTGACATAATGAGGCCAGGATGCTGTGCCTCACTCGCTGCACCAGGCCCAGGGCTCCTGGGTCTGGGCGACACCTGAGATGGCCCCTAGGGGACAGGCCCTGTGCTGGCTCAGACAGCAGCAGTCTCCAGGAGGAGGCAGCCGTGCCAGCAGGGAGCCTCCTCCCTTCCTCCTCATCACTCTCTAGAGCCAGGCCTCCCTCCTGTGCGTGCCCTGGGCTGTTCCCACAGCCCCGCGGGCCCTGCAGGACCCAGAGCCTCGGTCCCCTGTCCTCTGCACCCTGCGCCCCCACCAACAGAACTAGGAAGATGCCACCAAGCCATCCACCTTGGCTGCATGGGGCTCAGGCCTTGGGGGAAGGTGCAGGATGGACAGGTGGAAGGCGAGGGAGGAGAGGCCATGAGGCCATGTGAGGAACTGAATCCCCGGCCCCAGGACTAGTGGAACTCTCCAGACAAGGTCATGCTACAAAGAGGGTAGCCAAGTGTGCATGGAGGGGCTGCCACCTGCCCCTGCCCCTGCCTCCTCCCCCACCAGAGAAGCAGGAACCAGGGTTGCCAGGACACAGGGTGCCAGGCCCTCGGACACCTGGAAACCCTAGGGGTTGTCAGACTGCATGGGGTGCATGGGCATGGGGTGCGTGGGCATGGGGTGTGCACCGGGCATGGGGTGAGCAGGAGATCCAGAGCACCACAGGAGCCCTGCAGTGACCCTGTCAGGTGAGAGGAGCCCCCTGGATGAGGACACCTTGGACCAGGAGCAGCTCCAGGATAGCCACACCGTGTGGACGGAGGCGTCTCGCCAACAAGCTCTCAGGAAACCCCACGCACCAGAGCACAGCAGGAAGGCTGGTGACAGATAAAAGCCTTAAGGAATCAAAGGCTCCTGCATTTCTGTTCTCATCCTCCGGCTAAACACGGGAGAGGCCTGGGCAGTGGGGGCTGGGCCGCACTTGAGGCAGTGTGGTGTCCCTAGGGCCTCTAGTGTGGGCACAGCCATGACACAGAGACCCGGGGCCCAAGGAGCCCAGAACACCACCTGTAGAAGCCAGCACCCACGTGGAGGCACAAGGCTGGGGGAGTCTGGGGGAGAGGAGAGGGGCCAGTTCCCGGCTCTGCCCACCCCTAAGAGAACCACTGAGCATGGTAGCCCCAGCCCTGCCTCCCCTACAAAGATGCCCATGCTCCAGCCACCAAGGCTTCTCCCAAGCTCACCCCACCTGCAGCCCCCACCCCTCCAAGAGCTCCTTCCCAAGAAGGGCCAAGTGGGTGGGGCCTGTGGCTATGCACAGGGAGCTGAGCACACTGCCTGTCATGCTGGTGGACGGCTGAGAGGGGACGGTGCTGGGCACGGAACCCAGGTGCTCTACCCCAGCCCTTTCTATTGCATATTTGGAGACAGAGTCTTGCTGACTCGCCCAGGCTGGCCTTGAACCTGGGATCCTCCTGCCTCAGCCTCTCATGTACCTGAGACTACAGGGTGCACCACGGTGCCCTGGCACTGGCAGATTTTTCTGGGAAACATCTGCTTGAGTCCCTAGAGCAGGCAATGTTGACGACTTCAGGCCCTGGGACTCTGTTTCAGAGGACTTGTCCTAGGAAAACATAAGCCACATGGAAAGAGAATCACACCCAAGGGTGTTCATCTGGTTAATGCACATCAACATAATCACTGTAGTTTAAAAACTTAGCACCACTCCAAGGACACAGCAATAGGACGGTGATAAAGAAATGACGGCACAGTCATCTATCGTTCTCAAAGGGTTCTCACCGATGTGGGGAAACACTTCCCGCGAGATGGTAGGTGCACAGGGATTCTGACCTGCACACAGAGGCCCTTGTGTGTAATGCAGCATAGAAGAGTGTGGGGAGCAGGAAGGGACACCCGAAGGCCAGACACTAGTGTCTCTGAGGTGCAGGACCTCTGTGGCTCATTTCAGGTTTGTTCTCAGATCTGTCCTTGCAAGGTGTTGGAGGAGAAGGGGTTGCACCCTTGACCGGAGCGTGAGTCTGGGCTTCCTGTTGTTGTCGGGTGTTGCTCTTTAATAAAGCAGCAGCCTTGGTAAACTCAGGGCTCAGGAGGGCAGGATGGTGGTGTCCTGGAGTCCTTTAGGCCTCAGACACGAAGCCTGCCCTCCGCTGCCCGGTGGGGGCCCAGAGAGACTAAAGAAGCCACTGTGTGTGAGCAGAGAGCGCTCCCGGGTGGAGCACGGAGAGCTGCAAGCTCCAGCTCCCGCACTCAGGGCAGACCCACCTCTGCCTGCCCCGCGAGTCTACTTCCTGCCTCTGCTCAGCTCCCGGTTCAGCACAGATCACGCGGATGGAATAGGACAGTACGTTTCGTTCTGTGACCAGCCTCCCTCACCACATGCCCAGGTGCGAGCAGACGTCAGTGCTCTTCCGCACCCTAGGGTGGACAGCCACAGCTAGTTGCCACTTTCTGATGCCACGTATCTCGGCCATTTCTACCTCTGGCTGCTGCGAATCGCCAGCCTTCCCATAGAGTCACGGGGTGGATGCAGGCTTCTGCTCCCTGGCAGGTGCCCCGCAGTGGACTGCCCTTCTGTTGCCCAGTCATGCTGTGCTCCTCCCCATCTCGGGCCCCCAAATGCCGTCCCAGGCTGCTACGCCCCACCCCCTGACCACCATGGCCCCTGCCAGTCATTATTTGCTTTGTCTCCACAAGCTTAGTGCAAGCTGAGCTTCTTTCACTGTGTTCAGGTTGTATGTCCCTCTGTCCCAACAAAACGTAAGCGCTTCTGAGCTGCGGCAGGGATCCATCTGGTTGGTCCTAAGAGAATCGCTGCCTCCACCTCCAGACTCGGTAGTCCATGCTGACTCTACTCCAGTTCTCAGTCTCAGTGAAGGGCCTCCTCTTCCAGAAAGCCCACCCGACCCCATGTGGAACGAGCGCCTCCCCCTGCAGCAGCCCCACCACCACTCTGAGGACAGAGGGCTCCTCTCTGTGTCCCTACTGGCTGAGCTGCGCCAAGCCTCAGCCACACCTGATATGGCTCTCACTGCGGTGCCTGTGCTGGGTGGCAAGTGATCAGGGTGTCCTCACCTGTGCCCAATTCAACTCTGGCCACCTTGAACAGAGGATGCATCCAGACATTCCGGAAGGCTCTGAGCTCCCTGATTCCTCTGGTCACTTGCCTGAGGGCGACTCTCCCATGGAGGGGGACGCCTGGCCAGCAGACGTAGGCCGGACGTTGGGAGGTGGGCTCTGATCTCTGCCTCTGTGACCAGTCCCCGGGGAAGCTGGTAGACACCAAAGTCCGGTACCAACTCCTCCCGGGCATCAGCTCAGCAACACAGGGGAAACACAAAAGAGCAGCAAGAGCAGGAATGGGGGCCGTGTGGAGAGCCCCGGGGCGTGGCCAGCTCCGCAAGCACAGCAGGAGAGCCCACTCGATGAGATGCGGGATTTGCGCACCGTAGCAGCTGCGCTTGCCCAGGTGAGCGGCTGGGATTTATTAAACGGCATTCTGCTTATTAAAGCTTTCTTTCCCTCTCTGACAAATCATCAGCACGTTAACTTGGTTTTGAAAAAAAAAATCATTCCTTTTTTTTTTTTTTTTTTCAGAAAACCTTGTGTGGGTGCTGCTTAATTAATCACTTACTGTGTACAGCAGTCTGGACACATAAAAGGAACAGAACAGGGGAGTGCAGGAAATGTCGCACACACTCACCCCCAGGTCCCTTCTCGCTGCTCAGTGACCAAGCCTACACCAGGCAAGAAGCCCAAAAGCGGCAGCATGCTCAAGGCAGCGTGGAGCCCTTAATTCAGGTCACTGCACCAGGAACTTTCCAGAAAAGGAGGAATACCAGTTGGCCCACCCCTTGCCAGAATCAACCTAAATGAATTCTGAACTGATGTTTCCAGAAAAATGCTTTGAACATTGGACCTTCCCGTGGCACCGTCTGGCCTGGCTCGGGCTGCAGGATTGGTAAGACGGCATCCCCCCACCCCACTTTCTGCCGTTTCACACGCTCATCTCCTCTCCTCACCCGTGCCCCGGTGCCCTGCGACGCACAAGGCTGGAGGCGGCACTGGATGCAGAGGAAGAGGTAGGCCCAGCACTGCATGATGACGGTGGAGTCCCTGCAGCCAGCACGGCCCTCGCTCCAGGGACAGCACCACCCTGTTCCTGCTCCGGGAAGCCAGGAGGAAGGCCTAGCACTGGGCCCCTCCAGCAGGCAGCCTCCTCCATCACAGGGCACAGAAAGGCAGCCTGGGATTCTGGGTTCTCCACCCATCTCCAGGAAGCTAAGGCCACCTCCTGGTGGCAGCGGTAGTTTCTCTCACATACTTCTGAGGACTAGCGCTGGACCAGCGCATGCCTACGTCAAGTGGGCCAACCGCGTCCTCACCTGCACACCATGGGCAGGGGTCAGGCACACACCCTCTGCCCTCCTGACCAGGTGTGGTCGGATGAAGGGCTGCAGCTGAGAGTCAGCGTAGGCTGAAGCAACAGCGGGCGGCTGGCAGAGGCAGGCCTGAGTGCCCACCTGTGCCACATTCTCAAGGGGCTGCACTCAGAACTACCCAGATGCCTGGACTCAGGACAGGCCAGTTAGCTCAGACTCCCAGGTGGGCCAGGTGGCAGAGGCTCTAAGCCAAGTCAGAGAAGCTGGGACCCAGGGAATGCTGGCACGGACTGTATCAGAGACACCTAGAACCCAGTGTGGCCCACGTGTGACACACACCCACCTTCAAGAAGCTACTATTTCTGATAGACAGAAACATGCACGCACAGGGAAACAGACAAAAAGATAAACTAAATCCAAATTGCAATCATCCTCCCGTACCCTGGGGGATGTGTTCCAAGACCCCCAGGAGATGCCTGAACCTCGAACAGCACCAAACCCCACATGCACAGTGCTTCCCATGTGCACGTATGTATCATAGAGCTTAGTTTATAAATTAGACACAGTGAGAAATCAACAACAGTAACTAATGATGAAAGAGAAGAATTATGACAATACAGAGTGTGAGGTCATTGCCAGACCTCTACTCTTGCACCTAGGTGCCTTTATTAAGTAAAGTAAGGAGTACTCGATCACAAGCACCTTCATAACAGCCGATCTGATAACCGAGATGGTTGCAGTGACTAACGGGCAGGTAGCTTATACAGCATGGATACACTGGATACAGGGACCATTCACATCCTGGGAGGATGGGGCAGTCACCGTGAGGTTCCATTACACTACTTCTATGAATCGTTTATTCCAGAACTTACCATTTAATACTCTCATTCCTTGATTGCCTGTGAGTAACTGAATCCATGGGAAGCAAAACCTTGGATAAGAGACCACGCTGGGTCATTAAGGAAACAAGCAGGCATCATGGCAGGGGAGGGGGGACACAAAAAGGAAAGTACCCTTCAGGAGGTGCCTAGAAGTCTTGCCAAGGAGGACCCCAAGGTGAGCAGGAGCCAGCCATGCCTCCCAGGCAGGGAAGCTCCTGGATCCGGGCTCTGAGGCAGGAAGGGCTGGCGTGTGCCAGGGCTTTGAGTACTTTGAGTGAACCAAGCAGGGATAGCAAGGTGCCGGAGCGCGAGAGGTCAGCACAGTGAGTGTGAAGCCACAGCCGGCAGGCCCCGGATGGAGCTGAGTTGAGCTAGGGCATCCTCGTTAGGATCAAGAGTCACACGTTAAAGGGCGGCTTCTTGACCTTATGCATGAACTGCCACTGGCCTCAGAGTTCTGAAAACGCAGGAGGGGCTGGAATCAACCTTCAGGCAACACGCAAGGTATCAAAGCATTTCTGAACTCCTCCATCTCCCACTGCCATCCCCTAACTGAGCACGAACCCAGGGGAAGAGCAGGCACTGTGTACGACAGGAGAAGCCTCCAGGGGTCTTCAACCTCCTGAGAGAGGAAGTATTTCAGTGGGCTGCAGCCAACGTGCATAATTAATATCTATGAAAAGCTGAACCCAGGGAAAAAACTTCCCAGGCTAAAAATCCTCCTGTGATTTCTAGGTAATTAACAGTTTGGTCTCCACCACAGCAAAAATAGGCTTCCACCTGAAACTCATTTCCTTTTTGGCTGCAGAGGCCCCTCCGGAGTGACAGGAGTACAAGGTCATTGGCATCCATTCGCCCAGCACAAACAGGAGGAGACACCTGGCCCGAGCAGGGTGAGCCAGCCAAGCACAATTAGACGTGCAGCCCTCCTGGTCTGGGGCCTTTCTAATTGCTTAATCCGACCTTCCGCTTCAGCCAAGTCCCTGCACTCACAAACCGTCTGTTCCCGAAGTCCCATCCAGCAGCTCCACCTACTCTGGCCCATTGCACAGGCAGGAGGAACCACTGCTCACGTGGGAAGCCAGCCTCAGAGGCCACCACCTGCGCAATGTCACTCACTGACAGGTCAGAGGAAGGCCAGACAGCTGTCCGCTCTTCAGGGCTCAAAACCCCCTGCATCCTTTAGGACATCCATATGAGGCCCCAGCCTCTGGTCCCCAGGGCTCATGGGCCAAGGAGCATGGAACCCCGAGGGTCCCTCCTGGCCTCTGCTACAATTACTAACAGTTGGGCATGTCCCACAGCTGCACACAACCAAACAGCAGGTAACCTGAGCACAGAGGACACAGGGTTCAGGCATTTCTGTGGCTGGTGTAGCAGCCACGCCCTGCCCCTCCCTGGGGCCCAAATATTTGCTGAAGGGGTCACTGCTGTTTCCAAGTGGCCTGAAACCCTCTGTCTTAAGTAAAAGCAGGTGGACCCCAAGCCTCATACTCAGGCTGTCTCTGGAACGCAGATGGATGACGGGAAGGGAGGCCAGGCTGTAGGCAAGCTGTTCCTCACGCCTGCAAAGGAACTGGCTTTTGGTATCCGCAGCTCCTCCAAGTGCTGGGGACCCAGGATGCCCTGGACCACAGGGCATGGGGTCCAGGGAAGGCCAGCAAGGGCAAAACCTAAGGTGTCCATCGTGGGACCCATGCGGGGCAGGGCTAGGAGGGCAAGAGGTGAGATGCACCGTTCCAGGAAGCAGAGGAGGCATTGCAGCCAGGGGCTGAAAGGCCAGACTGGACCTGAGCAGCAGGCCAGCAGCCTCGAGGGCATCACCGAGCCTCTGGAGGGAGGCTTCAGTGTGGATGTCGGATCAGCAGACACCTAGGAGTCAAGAGGCGAGAGATCCTGGTCCACAATCTCTGCCCTTCGGCTCTGTTGCTGGAGGATGGTGGCAAGTTGGTAACAGTCCACTAAGACTGCCCATGGCCAAATCCCAGAGCCCCATGCAGGACCTCCCAGAAGGGACTCTGACTCTGCATGTGGTTAAGGAACTTGATTGGCAGGGCATTCTGGACGATCCAGGTGGCCCAATGTCATCACAGGGTCCTTATGAGGGGACTGGTAGAGGGAAGCAGAGAGGGGAGGTATGGAAGGGGAATAGGCCAGTGAACTGGGTTCAACCCTGGGGGACGAGGACCTCCAGGACTGAGACAGTGACCCTGCCTGCTTCAGCCACCAGCCCATGAGGCTTGTTCCCACAGCCAAGGAGACATGGATGGAAACGGCCTGCGTGGGCAGCACTGGCCACAGACCCCGCTCCCTGTCCACACCTTAGCCCCTGCGGGAAGCAGCGCTGGACTGGGGTGGCCAATGGGTGGTGGGTCATGGTTCTGAGGACAAGGCAAGCTCCACTGTCCCTTGATCCACTTCCTAAGGTCTGCCATCGGAGGAAGGCAAAGCCAGGTCCAGGATGCAGAGGGGAGCACCCTGCCCTGCCCCACCTTCCCGGAAGTGCACAGGGAACACTGAGGATGCTGAAATGGTAAGGGAGGGACATCTCAGGGTGCCTCTGTCCCCTGAGCTGACAATGCTCAATGCCTGTGCCTCTTCCGCGACCACCCACAGCTCTTCCAACAGGGCGGTCCTCCATGCCCAGGGCTCAAAGTCTCCACACGTGACCCCCCACGACCTGTCACCACAATGAATTCACAGACACACTGAGGGGCATAGCCTGCAGGGAAAGTGACAACAGGGCCACTTGTCCCGCTCTACTCTTGAGCTGTGTGGATGTGACATGGCCTCTGGCTAAGCTTGTCCCGCAGCTGGCCAGGTTTGGAGACTCAGCAGATGGCACAGCCCAGGGCTGATGCCAGGCCTGGGCACTGGGGTGGCAATGGCATTGTCCAGGCTGCTGGTTGTTCTCCAAGGTGGACAGGTGACACTTCAATAAGGAAGCCAGTAGAGATGCGAGGTCATTGCTCAGCCCTCACCTAACTCCTGCCCCTGACCAGCCACGGGGTCCTGGCCAGGTGACAGTGCTTGGCCTGCATTTGGAAACCGAACTCCTCCCTCTGAATCATCTGTATGCTTCAAAGGGAGGGTGTGACTGGCCTTGCCACCAGAGCCTCTCAGCATCTGAGCAGCAGGACAGGATCACAGCCAGAGTCTCGGCTCTGCGCCTCTCTTGGGAAGCCTAGCAATCCTTAGCCTGCAGAGCCACCACCCTGGGAGGGCTGCCTGAGAGGAAAGCCACCACACAGGGAAGCAGAGCCCAGAGGGCCACCCTGGTGCCCACGTTAGAGCCCCTGGGGTCAGCCATGCCTGAAGCCACCCCTCATCATCTGTGTGCCTAAGAATTCCACTTCCTCACTTAAGTTAGCTGGATGATCTCTGTGATCTGTCCCGAAGAGTCCCACTGGACACACCCCCTTCCTGCAGAGCTTTGCAGAAGACACAGAGGGAAAGAGGAAATAGGAGCATGTGCCCCACCTGGAGTCACTGTACCCCTCCCTGCCTGAGAAGATCTGACCCAGAACACAGCCAAAGAGAGAGCCCACTGAGGACTGTGTGCCCCAGCTACAAGCCTAGTGGGCTCTAGGCAGAGGACCGGAGCAGGACAGGCTGATCTCAGAAGACAAAGGCCCCTGGACCACCTCCCGAGAGGTGGACCTGCACCATGCACCCATGGTCCCTCCCCAGGAGCACTTCTGCCACCACCACAAGGGTCCAGGTAGGACAGCCTCAGATTTGTGCACCCAGATGGTTGGGGACAGTTCTCAATGCGTTCACCTTCAAACAGACACCAGGTAATCAACTTTCACAACTAGAAGACTCCTTCACATTTTCTTCCAGACCTAGAGAGAACCAAAAGGACTACCAGAACAAGGGTGGAGGGCAATCCCAGCCACTCGCTCACGCCCCCTTCATCTCTCAGCCCACCCCGCCACACTTGCGTCCCTCCTGCTCTGCCAGAACTTGGAAGTGGGAACCTGGAATCACAGACTTCACTGCCCACCCAGCCATAGACACCCTCAGTGTTCCCACACACCAATGCTCACAGCCCTGGCCTGGGCCCCTGCTGTCCCCTCCACCCACGAGCCTTCCTCCTCTCCTTGCCTCCCCCCACCTCTAGGAGCTGCCAGGTTCAAGGGAAATTTTGCTCTCTGCAGTAGAATGGGGACTCGGAATTCACTGCTTTAAGAAAAAAAAAGGAGAAAGGTGACATTTTCTTGCACACAGGAGTGTGTGGCTATGACTCAGCTCTATGAGCGCCATCAGCACTGAGGCACAAGGGGGCTGGACCACCCACTCAGGGCCCCGAGGTCACCGAGGAGTTAGCAGCTGACCATCACCAGCTTTGGGCGACTGCCATCATAGGCTCGGGCACAGCCACCAAGGGCCAGCAGCAGATGGTGCTTGGGCCCCTTCCAGGAACATGAGCAGCTGCCCCCGGGGGCCTGCAGGCTCCAAGGCCAGCACCCTGCACGTCAGCTCACCTCTTGACCTGACGCTCTTCCAAGGTGGGCGTCCCACACCCATCTTATACATTCAGGTCAGGCAACGAGCCCCAGGACAGTCACTTAGGCCATGTAAGCCAACCGTCCTGGGCAATCCATCAAGGTCAAGAGCAGGGACATAGTCCCTCAGAAGACAGAGGATCCCAGGGAGGACCACAAAAAGGGGAGCACCAAGGTGGCCAGGCTCAGATCCCAGAGCTCCAGGGAAGTCACAGAGGGGAGCACCAAGGTGGCCGGGCTCAGAGCCCCACAGCTCCAGGGAGGTCACAGAGGGGAGCACCAAGGTGGCCGGGCTCAGCCCTGGAGTGGGATCACAGGGCGGTCACGTAAGGGGAGCGCCACAGCAGGTCATCCGTGAGGTGCATTTCCCTGGTCTGAGGCACAGGGACAGCAGGACGGCGTGGGTGGCACCCTGGAGATGCTGGTTGTCCAGCACTGCACCTGGCGTGTGTGACCTGCCCTGTTTCCCTAAGAAGGAGGAACATGGAGATCCACGAGTTTAGCATCTTTCAGGGCCACAGTCAGCCTGGGGACAGCACAGCGGATGCCCCAAGGAAGGGGACCGGGGAGCCAGGAGTCTGTGTGGTAGAAGCAGATGCCCTCATGTTCTGCCTGTCCCCAGCAGGGCCAGAAAGGCCAGGTAGGTCACACGGAGACCCAGCTGTGCCACCCAATCAGGCCAAGGGCCTCTGAGCCCAGTAGATTCCAGGCCAGGGCCTGGGCCACAGGCTCAGCTGTGAGAACAGAGGGAGGTGCCACTAAGCAGGAGAAACCTGGTGCAAGGGGGACCATGGGGACACATCACGAGGTCAGGCCAGGCTCTAGGGTTAAAACTGGGGACAGACCTATGGCCTTGCATCCCTGTGGGGGCCTCGACCTCTGATGCTGCCAGTCACATGGCATCTCAGGCCTCAGGTCTGTCTGTGGGTGCCTGAAGCCCTGGGATGCGCTCGCTGGGGCAGGGGATGGCCACAGGGCTTTCTGTGGATCAGGTGGCTCCACGACAGTGGTGGGGGTGACATGGGAAGGAAGTGGCTAGGGTTGGGGCTCATGGAGCCAGAAAGCCTCATCCAAGGCAGGGCTGGAAGATGCTCTACACGCTAAGGCACAGTCCCAGAGCCCCAGGGCCACCCAGCCCCACCGTTCCTACTCCCATGGGACTGAGTCACACAGATCCAGGGGTCTTTGCTTCTCTGGACTCAGCCAGCCTGGAACAGAGCCTGGCACACAGTGTGTCTGCAGAAGAAGAAAGCACGGAGGGCAGAAGGCCAGCCCAGCCCCTTCCTGACAACTATCCCTCTCCACAGGTAGTGCCCACAGGGCCATCTGGAAGCGCTGTGGGAAGTGGGACTTCACATGCCCTGGAGAAGAGAGGACAATCCACTTCCTTCCCCAACACGTCACAGATGCACTGCACCCCACCACCCCCAGTCAGAAGCCTGGGAGGCCAGCACCCCACACCCTTCTCCACTGGCCTGCCAAGGAGGGCTGAGGGCACCTCAGTGTCGCTGATCTTCCTGTGCCCTGCTGGCCGTTCCCACCAGAGCCAAGAGACACAGCGGGAATGGGATACCAAGAGGAGTCAGCCCGCAGCTCCAGTCCTGCCCACAGCTCCACCCTGGGTTTCCAATTTCCTGGTCACTGGCCAGGTCTCCGCTCGGCCCAGCGAGATGGGCAGACATTCCAACCTGACCCTGTGGTGGCATGTAGGCACCCATCAGGAACGTGTGAGGAACCAGATGCCACAGGCCGGCTCGTCAAGTCGACTGGGGCACCAAACTCCGTGTGGAGCAGGGCCTTTGTCACTTTAGCAAACCACTCAGGAAATGAGAAGAACACGTAACCACAAGAGCTTCCTTCTAGAAGGGGGCAGGTTCCGCTTCCTGGCAAATGTGCAGCTCCCCCTCCCCCAGTGATGAGGGACAGAGGTCTACCAGAGCCAGGAGGGCATGCACACTGGAGCAGGGGCTCGAGGCCCCAACTGTGTCATGGTGTACCCCACGTCCCACCACATCAGCTCTGGGGTCAGCTCCAGAAGCAACCACAGTGATTCAACTGGGCTCCCGGCCCAGGCCACGCAGACAGGGGTGCGGAAGGAGGTGACTCACAGCCTCAGCCACAGCCCCCAAAACTGTCACCCTCTCAACCTCTTCAAAAGTAACGTGGTGATTCCTGGACATGAAAAGCAAGGCCCAGATACACACCAAAGTCACTCTGGAGGCCCTCTGCAGGGGGCTCCCCAAGACACCAGAAACCACTGCTCCCCCAAAGCAGGAGGTGCTCAGCATGGGTGAGACGGACAGACAGACAACAGACCCTGGAGTGGACGCAGGAGTGGCGGAAGGGCACTCAGGGAAGCCAGCACCCTCCGCCAAGACTGCTCCCTGGCCACTGTCCTTTGCTGGATGCGGGCAAAGCCGTCCCCTGTGCTTTTTGTTTTGTTCTGCGTTTTCTAAGATGAGGCTGGGAACAAGGACGCTATTTACATGCCCTGACTCAATTTTGGAACTGGCGTTTTCTCACCGAGGAGCTCCCTGGCTCCTCGCCGACCCGCTCAGGCCGGAGGGTAGAGGCCCCGCCAGCAGGAGCTGCGGGCAGCTCCGTGGCCCGGCTGCTCAGCCTCCAATGTGGATCAGAAGCTGCGGACCCCCACCCTCCGACAGGGGCTCCTCTTGGGCAGGAAGCAACACTCTGCGTCTCCCCAGCAGCCCTGTTCTCTGCAGGGATACAGATGGACCCCACTGCATGCGGTAGAGATTTACTAAGGCTTTAAAGAGCTGCCAAAGTTAGCAAGAAGCCAGCAGCTGGCCAGGGAGCCCCAGCCTGGTCACTGCCTGGCTGTGTGAGAACAGCCGGACACTGATCAGGGAAGGAAGGGGTCTGTCCTCCTGCCCTGTCGTTCCGTAAGTCGCCCGAGGTTTACTGAGCATCTACTACACACAGCCCAGGAGGGAACCAAAGAGACCAAAGCCCCAGCTGGAGCCCACATCCTTGGGGGCTATGACAGGCGGGGGAGGGGCTGCAGCCTGGGGGACACAGAGGCAAGGGCTAGAGCTGCAGGTGGAGAGGAATGATCCACTCTGACAGGGACCGTCTGTCCCTCCTGCCCCTCACCACACCCTCCCTCCTCACCCTGAGTCTGAGCGTCTGCTGCCCTTCCAGGGCCCATGAACGTGGACAGAGAAACAATGACCTCCTTATTTTCCCCAGTTTAACTGAATTGGTCACTTCCTCCCTCAACGAGGCAGAGAGCAAGCCACCAGCGTGGGCTCCAGCACCATCGGAAACCAGACACTTCTTGGCGGGTCAGTGCACAGTCTCAAAGCACCCTCTGCCCTCCTCACAACCCCAGCCTGGGCACCTGCCACACCTGCTGCTGGCTGTGGCCTGTTAAAGAAATGAGTGTCGATGTTTTGATAACTCCACTGCCAAGCAACCGTTTTCCCTTGAATCTTGCGCTTTATTTTGCGCTAACTATAAAATCCACATCCTGAGAAAGTTCTATGGGCCTCCCCAGATGTGGGGTGGGTGTGAACCCCCGTGCCAGGTAAGGGGTGGTCTCTGCAGCCAGGAAACCCCCACATGAGGCCTGGGGGCCCCAGCTCTGAGCAGGGCCTCTGATGGCTGTCCCAAGTCACACCCACAGTTATTTGAATCACAGAAATCAAAATCAGTACCCAGAACCCCTCTCAGACATCAAATGATAAACAAGAAAATAAACTTGGCTGGGGTTAAGCAGTATTGATGGGAATGAATTGAGAAAAACAGGGTTTTTTATTGAGTGCTTTATTTTTATGGAGTGAAAATTGAATTACTTCACCAGTCAATGAGGGAGTCAATAGGGAAAGTGCCCCAAAGCAGGGAGGGGACTGGGACACACCCCGCTGCTCCAGGCAGCCTCCTCTCGGTGGTTCACAGATGCTGGTCTCCTGGGCTCAGGCAGCCCTGGCCAGGGCCCCACGTGGCAGAATCCAGGGATTTTCAGAAGTAAACCAGCAGAACTGACTTCACGCCTCTGCCTTTTCCAGGCAGGGAATCCCTGCTCCTAATGTGAAGCCCTGTTCTCCAGAACCCGCAGCACTGCAGCCCTGCAACTGATCAACAGGGGGACAAGACTCCAGGCAGACACGGGAGCCATCTCTGCTGTAGTGCAAACTCAATCCAAAAGTAACCACAGAACCACAAGATCGAACGATTCCACTCCTGGGCGCAAACCCAAAAGAACTGAAACTAGGAACGCAACGAAAATTGAACACCCATGTCCACAGCAACATTAGTCGCAACAGCCAGGAGGTGGAAACAAACACGTATCAACGGACCAATGCGGACATGCGGTCTGCCCAGACCACAGAATATTATGCAGCCTTGAAAAGGAAGGAACTCTGACACCTACAACATGGATGAGCCTTAGAATGTTATGCAAAGTGACATTAGCAGTCACAAAGACAAATACTGTAGGATTCCACTCCTCCGAGGCCTCTAAAGTCATCAGATTCAGGGAGACAGACAGCGAATACGGCTGGCCAGGGGAGCTGAGTGGGGAGCTAGTATTTAACAGGGACAAAGTTTTGACTTTGCAAGATGAAAAGATTTCTGGAGGGGCTGGAGCGGTAGCTCAGTGGTTACAGGGCTTGCGTGGCACGTGCAAGTACATGAGTTCAAACCCTAGCACCACATACACAATGAAGTTTCTGAGCAGCGAAGGCCACATGAAAAACTAAATAAAATTCTCTTTCTCTCTCTCTCTTACTGTCTCTCTCTCTCTCTCGAAGAAGAAGAAGAAGAAGAAGAAGAAGAAGAAAAGAAAAGATTTCTGGAGCCAGAGGGTGACAGCTGCATAGCACTGCAAGCGTATAAGGCCACCAAACTGCACTTTGAAAACAGGTGTGACATCAGATTTTAGCTTCTTTACATTTTACCACACTTTAATAATAAAAAAGAATAAAATGTCTCGTGATTTTTTTTAGAGTGCCTGGGTTCAAGGAGGAAGAAATTTGAATCACGCAGACCGGTATTAGCTGTGCACGGTCAGGTGCCAGCGCCAGGGCCCCTTACCGTTCCTATCTGAAGGTGCGCAGAACAGTGGTGTCCACCTCCTAGGGCTCTAGGACGGTGCCCAGGCTGAGCGAGGGGACGGGGGGCAGGGCGCCTGCGGGTATTCACAGTATTATTACTGATCAGGAGCACTGGGTGAATTCTGGGGAATGCCCGGCGGTGGTGAGGTTCCTCCAGGGGCTGAGGCCCGCGGCGATGCGGGCTGGCAGTGCCACCTGTCCTGGGCCAGGGAGATGCTATCTCCTCTTATGACACCTCACCAGGACGCCTTGTGCAGAACCTCATAAAGAGCCCTTTCTGAATTAAAATCGATCTGAACAGGAACGGCACACTCTGCCTGGCTCTTTTCTTACTTTAATTTGAACTTAATTTATCTCTGAGCATCAGGAAATGACGTTGCACAAGAGCTGTGCCTTGTTCAGGTCTCGGCGAGCTCAACACTGCAGCAAATTAGCTGCTTCTGCAAGAAAATTACTGAGGAAGGAGAGCGCCGTTATTTTAAGATCTTGGAGCTGGTGTGAGGAGAAACTAATTAAATGATTGTAATTTTCTGTGCAAATACAATAACCGACTGCTACAGAAATGCAAAATAAGAAGGAACTTTTCCACCTCAGAAGAACACTGGAGTTTTAATTTTTCCGTTTCCAGTTTTCCAGGGAGAGCTCCCACTCAAGTATCCCTATTAAATTTTTAAAATGACAAATGAAACTTAATTGAAGTGAAGATAATGAGAGCTCCCAGCGCTTTGCGGAGTGCGCTGCGCGTCCTGGGCTTCCTGGGAAGGCCAGGGTGGCTGCCCTCAGGGGGCTGCTTCACCACCCTGGGGCAGAGCAGGGTGGCTTCTCATGCGAATCCCCGTCCAGCTGAGGAAGGGGCCGAGGCTGCAGCTGTCCGTGGCTCCTTCCACCCCCGAAGCCAAGCCCACATCCAGCCCAGGGTCCCAGGGATTCCCACAGCAAAAGCAAAGGCAGTCTCTGCACCACGCAAAAATGCCATCCCGATGGCCACAGCCCTGCCCACGCGGCTTCCAGGGATGGGCTGACCCAGAACTGCAGCTTCAGTCCCCGGAGCACAACTGGGACAAAGCAGACCGCTGGGCAGCCTGGAAACAACTCGTTCTTGGAGTCTGGAAAAGGCAAGACCAGGAGAGTCCCAAACTCACGGCAGCGGGCCTGAACAGGTGTGGGACGGCCCAGCTCTCCCAGCGCACTGCCCAGCCACTCTGCCTGCACCCTCCACAGCGTCATCCTCAGAGTCCCAGCCTGACTCTGAAAGCTGGTCCAGAGGCACAGCAGCAGCCACTCCTGAAAGGTCCCCCGACTCACGGGCCACACTCCACCCAGGGCTGGGCAGCAGAAGGAGGCTGATTGATGACCTCTTTAAAATACTCTCAGGAAGCTTCCGTAGCTACAAATTAAATAGCCCCTTCATTAAAGTGAGAGTGGATTTGTGAAATGCATTCTGGATCTTCATTAGCAGGGCTCGCTCTAACCTTCAGCCTGCCTGAGGATGGGAAGGGCTCTCCTCCACCCTCCAGCCTGCCTGAAGATGGGACAGGCTCTCCTCCACCCTCCAGCCAGCCTGAGGATGGGACGGGCTCTCCTCCACCCTCCAGCCTGCCTGAGGATGGCACAGGCTCTCCTCCACCCTCCA
>PVKS010034132.1:0-21161 GCA_004027875.1 Aplodontia rufa | reverse complement strand
ACACACACACACACACACACACACACACACACACACACCCCTCTCAATAAACTAGGAAAAGAGAATGTCCTTAATTGGTGAAGAGCATCTATGAGCGCCCACAACAAACACCAGACGCAATAGTGAAAAGTTGAATGTCATTCCTCTGGTGTCCACAAAAAGTCAAATGTGTCTGCTCTCATCATTTTTACCCAATGTTCGAATTGGAGCTTATAATAAGAAAAAGAAATAAAAGTCATGTAGATCAGAAATAAAAAAATCTTGCTTTTATTAACCTGTTTATCCTATATGGAACATTTTGTTACATCACGAAAAGACCATTATGACTACTATAGTTTAGTAAGTTTGAAAAATAAGATCAGTGTACAAAATTCAATGTTTTTATGTATTGTAGTAATAATTAAAATTGTATTTTATTTTTTACAAAAAAGCCAAGGAAATTCATTGGCCTGAGAACGGATAGAACCATGGATTCTAGTCATCACAAGCCATTCTTCAGGTAAGAAAAGTCCATGCTTGCGCTGGGATGACGTGAAGACTGCTCTCCTGGGACTGTTGGGTGAGTGAAGTAGCTACCTGTGGCCACTCCATTTGAGCTTTCATAGCAAGGTGAATTCTGAAAAGGAAGTCTCCCTGGAGTGAGCTTTTCAAGAGAATAATGCAGATGCTGCATGGCGTTATAAGACCTAACCTCAAAAGTTAGGTATCACCATTTCTATTATTTGGAGCAGCCCCAGCCTACTTAGATTCAAAGGGTACTTTTGTTGGGGGAGTAGCAAGGTTACATTGTAGAAACACATGTGAAATGAACAGACCTTGGCAGTTGTCTTTGGAAGTACAACTTGTCACACACAAAGAAAGTTTTGTTGTTTTTTTTTTAAATCAGATATAATAAGATGTAAAGGAAAATTTAATGGAAATTGCATCTGGCTTCTGCTAATTTATTAGTGGGAAATGAGGTATTTGTGTTTTAAGGCTGATTTTCCCAAACATGAGATAGCAAACTATCCCATAGCTGACTCTTGGAAGACACTTCACTCATCCTAGCTCATTATTAGTCATAGACATTCAATGGAATTCGAATTGCAAGATGGATAGTAGCTATCACTATTTCCACTGGGGTAGAGTAAGTAGTGCTTATTTTGCAGTGTTTCTATTGACAAGTTTCTTGAGATAACCTGTGCATTATTTAAAAGGCTAAAGTAATTTCACTCTTTTAAAGTTAGAGTCACATCAAATTTCTTATCCCTGTTTACCTAAAGTGAATTTAGTTTATTTTATTCTCCCAGCTTATCTGCTATGCCAGAGTGGCTTGCTTATTCTTCTTAGTCTCTATGCAAGTCTTTTTAGAGCTTCCTACATTAAAAATATTTATTATATGTTAAACTATAAGTTAAGTACTTTGCTTACTAGAGACATGGCTGACAGTTACCTTCATTCTGTGTAGAGGACAGGTATCAAGCAAATAGTTGGTGACAATGTGGTGAAGGCTGTGAGGGACTGTAAGAGGTTGTGCGCTCGAGTCTTTGAGGTAGTTTGTGAGGATGGGGTAGAACAATATGTTTAGGGCGAATAAGGAACACATATAGGAAAGCTCGTAACACCTTTAAAGAACAGAGAATAATATTTAGCACCTTTTACACTTATTAGTCATTTGAACACTATCTTTTGTAAAATCATATTTAAGCGTTTTATCCATTTTTATAAGGTTGTTAGGTTTTTTAAAAAATTGATTTATAAGAGGTCTTTAAAAATATATTCTGGATCCAGGCATGGTGGTGCATACCTGTAATCCCAGTGACTCAGAAAGCTGAGGCTGGAGATTACAAGTTTGAGGACATTCTGGGCAATTTAGGGAAAATCTGTCTCAAAATAAAAATTTCAAAAGGTGTAGGGCTGTAGCTTAGTGATAAATCACCCTGAGTTCAATCACTGGTACTGTAAATATATATATATATCAAGTTTAGCCAATAAAGGACTGATCAAGTATGTTTCAAATACATTCTCCCAAGCTGTAGCTCACTTTTTTTTCTTTTTTAACTATTTCATTTTGTTTTGTTGATCAACAAAAGTTCTTAAGTTCAGCAAGATAATTTACCTAACCTTTATGAGTGGTGTTCTTTGTTTTCTTACTTACCTCATTAATTGTGACAATATCTCTTTTTTAAAGAAGCTTTGCCATTTAGGTCTAATAATCAATCTTAAGTTAATTTTTAATATGAAGACACAGTTATACCAGAACCACTTATTTTAGAGAACTCTGTTTTCTCCATCGTATTGAATAATTGGCAACAGAGTTGAAAATCCAGTGACTTCACATGTGTAGGTCTACTGTCTGGACTCTGCTCCTTGCTTTCTTCATGATGATAGCTTTATGATTAGTCTTGAAATCTGGGAGTGCAAGTCTTTCCACCTTCATCGTTTTCTTTAATATCATCATGTGTATTCTAGGTCTTTTGTACTTTCACATAAATTTAGAATTGTCACATGAATTTTTCACTAGGAAAATGCAAATTAGAGCCATAGTGAAATCCTACTATGTATCTACCAGAATTGCTAAAATTAAATACTACAACTATTAAACATTGGCAAGAATGTGAAAAATTGTTGGTAGCAGGGTAAAAATATACAATCATTTTGAAAATATTTGGTATTGTCTACTAATTCCAAAAAAATTACCTTCTAATTCAATAATTCCATTTCCATGCATATACCAAAGAGAAAAGAGCACATATTTTCACAAAAGACTTGTACATAATATTCATTCATATAATTATGGTTACTCATATCAGTTATCTTATTCATAGTAGCCACTAATTAGAAACAAACCAAATGTCCCTCCATAGGGAAATGCATAAATAAATTATGGTATATGCATATGATGAAATATTATACACTGATATAAAAGCATAAAATATTAATACATGCATTAACAGATGCATCTCTGAATGATATGTTTGGGGAAAGAAGTGAGGCATAAAAGAATATCATACTGTATGATTCATTTATATAAAAATCAAGCACAGGCAAAATTAATCTATGATGATAAAATGTAGATAGTGGTTTCCTTGTAATGGGTGTTGCAGAACTCTATGTGTGATGTAAATTTACTGTATTTTTATTTGGGTGGTGGTTACATGGAGATAAACATTGATAACGATTCATCAAACTATACCATTAATATTTCTGTATATCACTTTATGTGTATTCTTCCTTAATATAAAAATATAGAAAATTCCAATAAGACTGGAGAGAAATCAAAATGGAAGAATGGAATGAAAACAAGCTAGAAAACAACATCAGATGATGTAGAGCCCTCAAGTATTCCACCTTCTGATGTGAGAATTATAATGAAAATGTGAAACTGATTGTTAAAGGAATTACTGGAACTAGTTGATCATCTTTGATGTTAATTAAGATGACACATATAATCTACTACTAAATGGTGGTGTTCATTATAGTCTTTTTGCTTGTAGGTGGTGGAAACCAAATAAACTATCTTAAGCAAACAGGATAATTTATTAAATGGATATTGGGTTGTCTCACACAAGCCAATGTTGGGAACTTGGTTTCAAACAGAACAAGAAACTTGGAGAATGTTTGATCTGGCACTTTTCATTTGGAGGAAAATTCAGTTAAGTAGCAAACGTAATCAAGTAACTGACTAGTTTATGCAGAAGATAGGGTTTGATTATCCAAGTGAAACATTCTGTTCCTGGGTCAAACAAAAAAGTTTTCTTGCCAATAATTAACAACAATTATAAAACTATATAAGAATTTATCAGTACACATAATAATATCAAAATATTACTTCCATATTAAAGATATGGAAAAATACAACTTATAGGAGTTAAATTACTCAAATATAGACAAGTATCTGGATAGCAGCAATGTTAATGTTTAAATTCTTTTTCTATATCCAAATCCACATTAATTTTATTATGCAATATTGTCATGAAACAATAACAAATATAAATTTTGTTTAGGAAATTTTGGAAAAATTATGTTCTGTGTATTTTGTGTACTTTATATCTGTCCAAGTTTTGGGGACATTAAATTTTTATGTTTAAGAACTATACACTCAAGGTCACTAAGAATATAGGTAACTTGAGATTAGACAGTGTTAATACATAAGTTCTGTCAAAGATTTTAAAGTCTCTTCAAGTGTATTCTGAAAACGCATTTAGAATCAATGTTGCAAATGCCTAACAGACTAGGATTTGATTTTGTGATGAGACAGACATTAGAAAATGCCATTTTTAGTCAAGCTGAGAGCAAAGTCAGCATTCTGTGCTTGACAGTAATGTCAAGAGATCTGTGGAAAGTCATACTCACCCCTATAATGTTACCTGCAAATAGTTAAAGAGACATTCCGAAACATTCCTTGATTTCTTAACAGATTTTTTTTTTTGGATTAAGGCCTTTGATTTCAAGTTTTTTGAAGCAACCATACTACTTTCTTTGAAGCAGGACTTCAACAATTCCAAATATCTCCTAGTTCAATTGTTAAGAAAAGGTACATTTGTACATTGTTGGTGGAACTGCAAATTAGTATAACCATTCTGGAAAGCAGTATGGAGAATCCTCAGAAAACTAGGAATGGACCATAGATCTTGGTTTCTTAAAAGAATTAAAATTAGCATACTATAGTAATACACCCATAGCAATGTTTATAGCAGCACAGTTCACAATGGACAGATTATGAAACCAGTCCAGATGCTTGTCAATAGATGAATGGATTAAGACAATGTGGTATTTACACACAGTAGAGTTTTACTAATCCATAAAGAAGAATGAAATTGTGGCATTTGCTGGTAAATATATAGAGTTGGAGAACATCATGCTAAGTGAAATAAGCCAGACTCAGAAAAGCAAGTGTTGAATATTTATCTCATATGTGAAAGCTAAAACAAAATACGGGGGAAAAGGGGAGATTTGAATATTATAAAGATATAGGGAAGATCAATGGAGTAGAAGAAAGAGATTGAGAGGGAAAGGAGGGACAGGAAACGGGAAGATATGCAGAATGAATTTAACAAAATCATGTTATGTGCATAAATAAATATACCACAGGAAATTTCACCTTTATGTATATTTAGAAAGCACCAATAAAAAATAAATAAATGCGTGAAAGGAAAATCAGTAGAGGAAGATGAAAACAGGGAGGGAGGAGGGACTGAAATAGAGTAAATCAAATTCTATGCATGTATGATTTTGTCAAAATGAAACTAACTACTATGTACAATTATAAGGCCTAATTAAGAAAAAAATGCTTGTGGGATACAATACTTATATAGTATTCTTGCTGAAAATCTTTAACACTGAATCATGAAGAAATAATTAGTGAAATTCATATTGAGCAACATTTTGAGTATCTGCAAAATACTTTTCTTGGACTCAAAAGACTGTGTCATGAAAGATGAAAAAGGCTGGATGATTATTCCATACTAAGGGAAAATCAATTTATATCAAGTAAAAGCAGTGAAAGATAATTCTTCAGTAATATTAGATATTCCTTTCTTCTTTCATATGGGAAAGTATACAAGTAGTAAGAGCTAACATTTATTAAGCCCTTATTGTGTACTTAATTCTGGACATGGTAAAAGGTTTGTGCATATTAATAATTAACAAGAGTCAGGAGATTAGCTGGATAAGTGAGGGTTTTCTAGAACAAGTACTCCTAGGTTTGATTCCTGGCTTTACAAATTGCTAGCTTTCTGACACAGAATAAATTACTTTACCATTCTATGCCTCAGTTCTCTCATCTTTAAATTGGGGGGGGGGGTGATAATAAAGTCTTGTGAAAATTAAATGAGACACTATAAAACACAAAAATGTCTGACATATATTAAGTACACAACCTATGTTAGTTTTATTATAAATAATGTTATCTTCTGGGGCTGGAGCGGTGGCTCAGCGGTTTCCGAGCTTGCCTGGCAAGCGCAAGGACCTGGGTTCAAACCCCAGCACCACGTATGCAACTAAGTGTTGGAGCAACTAAGGCCATGTGAAAAACTAAATAAAGTTGTTTCTCCCTTTCTCTGTCTCTCTCTCTCACTATCCCTCTCTCTTAAAAAAAAAATAATGTTATCTTCTTCAGTCCTTAATACCAGCTCTATGATTTAGGTAAAAACATCTTTTTTTTTCTTTTGGTGGTACTTGGAGATTCAAACCTAGGGTGCTCTACAAACATGTTACTTATAGTATTTGTGGAAGAATGATAAAAGCAAGTTGAAATAATTTCCCCAAGTCCACTCAGTAAGAAAATTAGGACCTGATTTTTATTTACGTCATTAACCACTCAAATTTCCCCCTATTTCTCCTCTAAGATTATTTCTAATGGAGATTGCTTAAATAATCTCTGATATGGAACCTTTTTGAAAGTTTAAATGTATATAGAATTGCTCTCTAGATTTACTTAGTCATTCTTATTTATCTCCTGACACAACTTGTGAAACCAATAAACATCATTTCTCATGCAGAAATTATGTTGACTCCTTCATGATAAATGACTCCCTTCTGATGATGTGCTTCTGCTATTTACATAATACTCTTGGAAAGACTGCAGAGGATTTTGAGTTTAGACAAATCATCTAACCTCTTTGAGAGGGGATTTGGATTAGACAAGCTCTAGGGTTTTGTGCAACTCTATTTGGTGATCCTATGTATGCAATTGCCACAGTGGTAAGCTTAGTGAATCAGACCATCTTTTCCCTGCTGATGCACTATTCCATGTATTTGGTATCTTGTTTACAGTATGTTTGTTATGAATTCAAAATATAAGATGGAGATAAGAAACATGTAAGAAAATTGTACTAAATATTTAAGTGGCAAAAGAAAAATTGAGATGGGAGGAAGGAGAAGTGATGTCCATTACTCTAGGTTATAACCACAAATTTGACATATTAGGACCATAATTTATTATTATTTTGTATTCTGTGAACTTCTTTCATCATAGTACCCCTTCATTTTATATTCAAATAATACCATTATGAAGCCTGAAATGGTAGAGCCAGTATCTAAATGTCACACGATTTTCTGTTGCATCTTTTAAATATAATGCATACATTGTTTCCTTCATTTCAATGGGGAGACTATCAATGGTTCCACGTGCCATCGTTGGTCTTATAAAATTACGGCAAACTAGGGTCATTGTTAGGAACCACGTTAATAGATCTCCAGAAATGACCATGGTTTATTTACTTGACACACATACTCTGAGAAAAAAAATCCACTGAATTTATTATGTGCCTATTGTATATTCTGAATTGCTCTATATGATGGGGATACAGAATTCCAAAATTCAGGGATTGTCCAAAACGTCTGTTAATTTGGGGAGTTGAAAAGATATAAAGCTAAAATATTTCCAAATGCTATGCTACTGTGGTAATATATAAAACGTTCTATGGAAGTACAAAGGATGAACACCTAATTGTTTGCTCTCTGAGAGGAGAAGGGTAAAGTTTCTCCAAAAGGTAAAGATTGCCTGATTTGTAGGTGAAGATTACAGAAAGAGAGTCCATTATGTACAAAAAATAAGGCAGACATATTTGGAATCCTTATATATTTTCATGTACAAGGACAGTAAAGTGATTGTGGTCAGTAGATAAAGTCAAGTGTGGAGAGTTTGATGGGGATAGGTAAAGTGTCATACTAAAGATTGTCTTTGAGTCATGAAGCCTCATGGATTGCTTAAATCCATTTAAGCAGTTGAGTAATACGATTCCACTTGTTAGCAGTTTACAGTTCCAGTCACCAGAGAACTTCTTATAAAGGGTTCTAATGACATGGCTCAGCCAATCAATTCCTGTGGCTTTAATGCAGTGTCTAGAATATGGCACTACATTCAACTAGTGTTTAATATGAGATAGTAGATAAATAAGTCAATCAATTCATAAAGGAACTAAGGAATTTGCTTTTGGACTACACACCATACTTTTTATAGGGGTAACGATGAGATTTACTTTATTTAATCAAAAAAGGGGCTGGTTGGGGAAGATAGATAAAACCAGATTATCAAAATATGGGTAATTATGAATACTGGAAATTGGGTTCCTGGGAAGAAGGTTGTCATTTTTCTATTCTCTACTTTCTTTAATGTTTGACATTTTTTGATTATGAAGAGTTTTAAAAATTTCTACAAATTTAAAGTGACTTGGTTTCTATAAGGATAAACATCTTAATAAAAAAAATGCCTTTTTTTTCTTTCTCAGTGCTAGGGATTGAACTCAGGGCCTTGTGCACGCTAGGCAAGTGCTCTACTATTGAGCTACATCCCCAGCCCAAGATTAAATTTTTAAAGAATGACAATGTATGTTTGTAACTTAAAAAACTAAAGGAAAAACTCTGTACACTGCACAATTTTTGAGTCAATGCAACTCAACTCTAGTTTGTAAGTTTTAATATAATTGTGGCTTAATGGACTTCTTGACTCAAATCTCTCCAGGTTCAGTTATACACTAAAGCTAAATTATTAGAAATTAGTTGTTAGTTCTGAAAACATGAAAAACATACCATTACTCCAAAGTGTTTTGAAAAAACTGTAAGTGATTATTTCATAAAATGTATTAGTTATTATTTTGCGGCTGCTAAAAATAACTTGGTAGACTTTATTCCTGCTAGGATTTGTAAAATATATACATTTTGTACTAAAATCAACTAGGTTAAGATACAAAAACATAGTCTACATGTAACAAGTACATTCATTGTTTCTATTTTAGGAATGTAAATTCTTTGTAGTTAAACTTGAATGCCACATATTCAAGAGACTGACTCGTCTCTTGCAGTCCATTCAATAAATTGTTATTGAATAAAATCAGATTTTAATAATTGATTATTTCTAGACACTGGCCAGACTATCACTACAACCTTTGCTTTCCAGGTATATCCTGAAACAATCTGGGGCACGGCTGCCTCAGATTAGCTCTCATACCTCAGATCAGCTTCTGGTGAGTTGTTGATCTTAATGTGTGGAAAAAGTACATAATTAGGGTCAAACTAAGCTGGTTTTTATATGATGGTTCTTCAGCTGACACTCAGAGAGGAAATTAAAATGTTGTTATGAAGATACCATGATATTAGGAATGGTATACGGGGCCAGGTGAAGTGTTGTAGGCCTGTAATCCCAGCTTCTCTGGAAACTGAGGCAGGAGGATCCCAAGTTCAAGACCAGCTTCAACACTTAGCAAGGTCCTAAGCAACTTAGTGAGATCTGTCTCAAAATGAAAAAACAAAAAAGGGCTGGGGATGTAGCTCGGTGGTTACCCTTGGGTTCAATGTCTGGTAACAAACAAACAAATAAAAAAAGAATGGTATATGGAGGCAAATGACAGATGTTAGAGACTAACTTTGTGTTTCTGTGTTAGTTCAGTTTTGCCCAGGAAAAAGAAACAACTGTGTAGAAGTAATGCAGATCACCAGAACCTACAAAACATCCTCTTACTTATTTTTTAATAGTAAAAAAATTTCTATTAAAACACTCATATTAAAAAGGGAAACAGGAAAAAGAATACAAAATAATTAAAAAGAAAATAAATGAGCTGACTGAAAGAGGAAATGACCTTTGTAATTATTATTCTAATTGAATGTCTTTTAATAGGTATTAGGGTCAAATATCTCCACTATTGAGCCATGGAAATTTGCCATCAAATGTACAATACAAATTGCTTTTTTTCTTTTTCTTCTTTTTTTTTCTTTAGGTATAATGGGATCTGGACCTGAAAATCTAAATATATTAAAGAAGTGAAGTTAAGCAATATTAATCACAGAGAGGCTTGAGTCAATATTAAGTCCTGGAAATTTTAAATATTCGAGTCTGAGAGAGGCAAAATAATTTTTACAAATTTGGTACAGCTTTTGAGTAAAGTCTAGGCCATGTTTACCTTCACTTTAGCAAAGGTGTTGAAATAAGAAAAATTTAGTAATACAACAATGGATATACACTGCACAAGTAGAAAATGCTTGTTGTTTAGTGTTTCATTTGTTTTTCCTTATTGAAATGCAGAGGAAAGAAGGAAGAGGTTTTTCCTCCTTTTGATACCAATTGAATAAAATGTTCCTCATCTTTCTTTATAGTAAGCAGAACAGCTGAAAATAAGAGACATTAAGGATTTTAATGTGTGACCGTCCCAACTATAAGAAGAGCAAAGAATAGATTCATCTCCACAATTTTAAAGTTCTTAATATAAAATGGAAATTTTTTTTTAGTTAACAACATCTTATTTCTCATATTTGGTTTACCATTAGAAAACAGTTTCAGTGACAGAAGAGAATGAACATTGTGTAGATGCTTTGAAAAAACTGTGGAAATATCAGGGAAAGATGGAAATCTCATACATGCACTTAAACAAAAACCCCAAAACATTGAATGATGAAAATAAGTATAAAGTATAACATGTGCAAACCAGAGAGGTGAGGATTATACAATAAAACAATATATTTCTTCCTCATATGATACCACTTACTCAACATTCTTAAGAAAGATATTCCCCAAAGATGTCCAGTGACACTATTTCTGATATTTTTTGAGGGGAAATAGCACATATATTTTTACAATATCCCATTTAAAGGCTTAGTTTATCCATAAACCATAGTCAGTTGATAAGCTTTGATGAGAATTTAAAAATCCATTTGCATCTATATTTTTATGTACTCAAAAGTAAGTCATGAGTGCAGGATTTTTACATGTAATCTCAAAATGAAATTATAAGGTTTTCTCAAAAATTAGTACACATGTCCATTGAAAGATCTACTTGCTATCAATGTTATTTTAAATTCTATAACTCTATGGTAGAACTCAATCTTTGTGCTGGTTAATCATTATTTTAATACATGTGCGTGAGTATATCCATCAAAGAGGGAATATAACAATAGAGTCAAGGTGATCTTTTCGATGTGTGCAGGCAAGCACACGTGGAATTTACAAAAAAGATTGACTAATTATATAAGCATCTTATAGGAATTCTAAAAATGAAAAGAACATTTTTATTACAAAGTCAGTTAAATCTAACTTCACTCAATTAAACTTTATTTAAATCTAACTTCATTCTCAATTTTGAGTTGGACATTACTTAATCTCAGTCAGACTTGTGAGCACTCTGGACAGTTCAGATGTTTTTCTTTCAAACCATTCTCCTTCCTCAACAACAGTATTTTTACTTTGATGTCCTTGATTCCTAGTACTTTTTTATTATGTATAGATTCTTCATTATTTGTCAGATAAGTTTCTAGTTTCTTTTTCCATCACTAAAAGGATTTTTGTTTTTTTGGAGTTCTTCAAGATTATGAATTCAAGCATGTGTAAATGCAAAAGCCTGTGTAACTCCTATCCTCAAATTCTATCTTAAAATCACATTAATAGTATGCTTTATTTAAAACACAATCACTGGCAACTTTCCAGAGCCTCTGCATCCTTCCACCCCACACATCTACCTTTCTTCCACTGTTCTTCTTTCAGCCTAGCCCACTCCCTGTCCATCAGACATCTTCCTATGATAGAACATGCCTGCAAACTTCTTTATGGTTCCTGCCCTCTCGAACAGCTTTTTCTACTTCATCCTCTGTGTTGCTCCAAATCTAGGGGAAATGCGTTCTAAAACTGTGTTTCTCCTTTAATCTTTGTAATTATATAGTTAAACTTATGAAGTGACTTAGAAAACACATGTAAATTAATCCATGAAGATATGTATTTCTTTTGCAAATTAAAACTTATAAAAAGTCTAAACTACTTGGATTATTTAATTTGGAGGGGAAAAAGGTTAAGTGAATTACTAACAACATGTAAATACAGAAGGGATTATATTATCTTGGGGACCAGCTATTCTTTTTTTACAGATTAAAAGAAAATGTGCTCTAATTTAAAAAGGTTCTCAGTGAGATATCAGGGAGAATTATTAAATAACATTGAATAACAAAATGCTAAATAATGGCTTATTAAAATTGGTTATCCCTGTTCTTTCTGTTGAAGTTAGTGTATCTGCTCATGTGCTACAAATTTGATAAATATTCATGCTGTGTGAAGGAAGAAGGATTTATGTGTTGAGAGAAAGACAGGCAAGGCCAGAAACACACAATACTGGGTAGCAACCCACAAGAAGGGGTGTGGTTTGTTAAATAAGACCCTTTTGACAGTTGTTATCTGTTGTTGGGGTAGTTGAGCATTTTAAAAATGTATTTTGTAGAGAAGGGTGTCTTCTTTCTATTTCTGCATTTCATAGGGTAAAACTGTTGCAATAGAAGGCAGCAAAATATCAAGACAGAAACAAGATTTAACATATAATTTAACAAGTTATATTTGAGGGATTTTTTTGATTTATATATTATCTCCCATTCTAGTGGAGACAAACTAAATTTCACAAATGTAATGGAATTCTTAAAATTTGTAAATACTACCTCATCTTATTCTAGAAAGGACTGAAATAGCAAAATTTTAATATTTTATTAGAATAATGCTTATCAAGACCAAGTTTTTATTAAATGTTTACCTTGTTTCATATGTTGCCAAGTGAAAAGTAGTTATGAATTTCACAGAGACGTTTACATTTCAAAAAAAATGATAGTTCTCTTAAAGAGAGTGTATCTCGTAAAAATATCACTTGTTGGCTTTCCAAACTTTACAATTTTTTGTTGACCTTCGTATTTAAAATGCATGGATATCTTTTTAAACTGACCTTTTATTTTTAAAGTACAGGAAAAGTTAAGATAAATAAACAGAAAGGGTTATTGATGAAATCTGAATTGTCCTCACTGCAAGAGTTAGCTAAAAAAAGAATTATTAAGATCATTATTTTGGGAACTAACGTAGGAGTTCAAAATAAGATTTTCTTTCTATTTGATATGTAGACTTTTTGTGTACCTATGCACAATAAATTACTTAATAAACTACATAGTTAATTGATGATGCCAGAATTCAGAATTGTGTTTTACATTTAAAAAAATTAAAAGGTTATGTGGAATTTTTTAAAAATTATTTTTTAAGGAATGGGTAAAGTTCAATTTGATATCCATTGCTAAAAACGATTAGTTTACTTGACTGAATAGAAGTTTTAATTTTTGTCAGGAAATCTACATTTTCTTATAATACACTTATAGCAGTTAGTTCAAAGGCAGTGTTACAAACATTTTCAAATTGAATATTTTAAAAAGAAACTAAAAATATTGTCAAAGATTAGTAAAAATTACAGGAATATTATATTCAAAAAAGGAGACTTTGCCTTAAAATCTCTTTAGAAGCTTAAGCACTGGTAGCATATATAGGAAAAAGCTTTCATGGCTTCTCAAATGAAAAGCATATATGAGACAATCATACTTGTTTTTCATGTTTATATCAAACCCACAAGATATATATTGAAAAATTTACTCAAGAGTAATTTCATATTCCATGTCATACTTTGATTTATTTTCCTTTACAAGGATAAATTACGTATTGGTAAGAATCAAACTAACAGAGGTATTTCAAAAACAGAAAATCCCAATTAGAATTTTTAATTTCTAAAATCGGTTTATTTGAAGTACATCACAATAATGTAAGATATCATCATTTGAAAAACATACTTGTTAAAAAGTTAAGATAGTATCAGTCATAGAAATAAGTACAGCTGCAAAAAAAGCACATAAAATATGTTTTCAAGCTTAACCATCTAGAAGTAGGCTACTTTACCAATAATAATTAGAATAGAATTAAATATTTTTAAAGAAGCAAATATTTTCACAATTCTAAGACAGCTATGTGAAGAAATAAGTTATTCTCATAACTAGCTGCAATAGGACAACTCATGGTAACTTCCCATTTTTATTTTATTTAGAGTTGCAAAAGGCTATTTTACATCCTATTATTCCAAAGGGTCGAGGGTTTTTCCCTTCTTCCTCCCGTGTTTGATGATTTTTGGATGTTTTCTTCCTATCAGGCATCACACCAGTGCAGTCTTGCAGTGCAGCCCAAGGCAGTTGCAGCAAGTATTTCCCTCTAGGAATGTAAGGAGCTAGGAGGGTACAAGGCTTGAGGAAACAATCTAGAAAATCACAATACAGCTTGTTTGGTCCTTTTCCTCACAAATAACCGTTTGAAACCAGATCCATGAAATGCAGTTTATCATCTAAAATTTTTACGAAGAATCTTTTGTTAAATGTTAACAAAAGAATGACTACCCTAATTCCCTTTAAAATGCAAACCTTAAAAAGAATTGAACTCTCAAGTCTTTTTGGAAAGTGCTTAAATCATCCAGAGATAAATATCACTCGGTGTCCTTGTTTTCTAACAAATGGCTTTTTCCATTGTTTCCATTAATTTCATTCATATTCGTTTTTTTTTTAAACAAGGCCCTTATCCTCATCAGCAAAACACAGATGTATGATTTAGCATATAAAACCGGTAATTACATAATGATTTACGAAAGATTATTTTTTTTCTTTTCGTTAGTTTTTAAGAAGTCTTTTCGTGATTAACTGTAAACAGGAATGGTTTACACCTCAAATTAGAAGCCATTAATTAGCATGACGAAGTCAACTGCAAGATAACACAGATAATTTAAATTATTTAATCACTAATCACCTTGGCTAAACTGTAGCATACTCTTTCTGTATCCTTCGGTAGGTTATCGATCTGTCACTAAATTACCCCCAGATCAGTAAAATATAAATAAATATTAGCGTCCCTTCCTTTCCCTCACGTTTATATTATCCCTTCTTGTAAACATTTTAAAAAGCTTTAGGGTTCTTTGATCCAAAATCCCTTATTAGCCATCACTAGCCTTTTTGTAATCAGGAAAAAGAGTATCTGAAGTACAAATCAGGAGTTCGCTTTGCCCGTTTAACAATCAAAAATATCATTTTTAAAACGTACGCTTAAGGCAATGGTAGTAATAAAAGAAATATGCAGAGGTGGCTTCAGCAAATAACGGGTTTCCAAAACACCAAGTGCTTAACAAAAAGCAGTCCGAACCTCAATTTCAATATACAGCACTCCAATAAATTACACAACACTTGCACAGGCTGCAGAAATAACGCAGGACAAGACTTACACAGATGCCAATCCGCAGCATTTATACACATGCACATGGCAAGAGACAGAAACCAAACACTATCATTCAACTCGGGTAGGGCAGAGCGATTCCGAGTTTGCCCAGCGTGAGAGTGCTCTCTGCGTGTGTCTGTGTGCGCGCGTGAGAGTGAGACCCATCCTCCGGGCATTTCCCCTCTTTGGGCAGTTTTGCTTCATTTGTTTCCTATTTCTGCTACACAGAAACTAACTTCCATCTCAGCCCCAGCCAGCGCCGCTGAATAGAGCCTGTGCTGCGGCACCGTGTGCGTCAGATCCCTCCGCGAAGCCGTCCCGGCCCCCTCCCTCCCGCGTTCGGCCTCCACAGAGAAAGCGCCTTCTAGCCAACCGGCGGCTTCGGCTCCGATATCTTCTCGGACTGGAAATAAATAAATAAATCGCGCTCCGGGCCGGGAGGAGGGGCGAGGGTCGCGCTGCGGCGGGCGGCGGGCGCGGGGCTCGGGGGCCGAGGCACTCCTTTTTTTGCGCGGGAGGGGGCGGGGGCGCGGGCCTAGGACTCTTCGCCGGGCCGCGAAGGCAGGGGACTCCTTTCTGCGGCGGAGGGATCTGCGGCGGAGGCGGCTACGGCTGTAGCCGCTGCCGGAGAGTTGTTGTTTCCTCCTCCTCCTCCTCCGCCTCCGCCGCCGTTGCTTGAATGGTGGAGCCGAGGCTCTGCTCGTGAATACACAGTGACAGCTATAGGGCAGGCGGCGGCATCATCCCCGCTTCCCCTCGGCGGCGGGGTGTCCCGCCGGCGGCCCCGAAGTGACCCATAAACATGTCTTGTGAGAGGAAAGGCCTCTCGGAGCTGCGATCGGGTAAGTTGGGGGCTGCCGGGCCGCTGGTACCGGGCGATTCCGCCCGCGGTCCCCCGCCCCCCGCCGCCCGGCCGCTCAACCTCCGTTTCTCCCCGTCCCTCTCTCCCGCGCAGAGCTCTACTTCCTCATCGCCCGGTTCCTGGAAGATGGACCCTGTCAGCAGGCAGCTCAGGTACGGCGGCGCGCGGCGCGGGCCGGGCCGGCGCTTGCTGCTCGCAGCTCGCGGGCGTGGGGGAGGGAGGCGGCGGCGGCGGCGGGTCGGCCGCGGCCCGGGGCGCGGGGCTCAGCTCTCCCCGCTTTGTTGTTGCAGGTGTTGATCCGCGAGGTGGCCGAGAAAGAGGTAAGGGCGGCGGCGGCCCGGCGCGTCCCGCTGCCTCACGGCCGTCCCTGGGCCGCCGCGCCGCCGCCGCCGCCACTGGGGCGCGGGACGCGGGGCTCGGGGTCCCCGGCGGGGCGCGGGGCGGGCGGGGGAGGGGAGCGGGCGGGCCGGGGCCGGGGGCCGGGCTCACGGGGCGTCCTCTCCCCGCAGTTGCTGCCCCGGCGCACCGACTGGACCGGGAAGGAGCATCCCAGGACCTACCAGAATCTGGTGAGGCTTTCACGTCGCAGAGCAAAGAAACTTTTCCCTGAGTCGAATAAAAATTGAATTTCCCGCAATTTTTTACAGAGACAAAAACTTGGCCTCAGAGCATGAAACCTCCAAAGGCCACGGGGAGAGTTGGGAGGCCGGCGTGGGGGTAGCGGGGGCCGTGGCTGGGGGGACTCGCACCCCTGGGCCGTAGGGTCTGCGGACAATTTATTTGTGATATTTTGTTAATGTGCTAGAAATAAAGATACGTCATGAGTGTTGTGCAGTGCAAGGCCGGAGGAGGAGGGGCCGGCGCGCGCGTCCGTGTGGGCGCGGTGGCGCGCGCGAGGCGGCGGCGGCGGCGGGAGCGGCGAGAGCGGCGCGAGGAGGGAGGGCGCGCAAGCTCGCTCGCTCCGCACGCGCGGCCGGCTCGGCTTTCTCCTACTCTACACAATAGCTGGTGACTAACTGCTCCGAAGTGGCATTAGCATTTCACTAGCAGGCTATTCAGCCACTGCGGAACCTTGGCAAGGCATTTTCTTTCTTTTCTTCTTCTTTTTTTTCGTCCCTTTTGCTTTTCTTAAATTCGGAGTTGGTTTTTTTGTTGGAGGAGTTCCGATGTGTGATAGTTGGCTCGCGCGGCACGTTTTTGCGTTTACCAGAACATATAGTTGCTTAAGTGTAAAACCAGAAGTTTTAACAGGCTTTTGTCTAATTTTGTTGATTCTCTTGGTATGCCCCCTTTTCAGTTAAAAACTATTATTGGAAGACCCTGGAGAGTTTTGATTTTTATCCGTATTTCTACTGTAGGATGGAACTTGGCTAGTAAGTTTTTTTGCGTATGTTTAATAGCTTGAAAAATATGTTTCTTAGTTTCAAAATATTTTAGTAATTTCTAAAAATTGTTTCCTAAAAGTGACCTTTCATTTTAGTATTGTGCATGGAAAAGTAGTTAACCTTAAAGTTTACTTTAAAGAAGTTATGTTTTCCGTAGTATTTTCTTTGCCTAAACCAATTTAGGTTGTATGTATGAATGTTCGGTAGGACAATTAAAGCAGTCCTACCAAGGCATACCGAACCTTTGAAATTTAGACAATGCATTGATTTTATGAGATACTGTTACCTGCTTTGAGATAGTTTATAATTACTAATGTTTCCTTTTCAGGGCTTCTGTAATGATTAGAAAGTTTTACCTAACTCAGAGTGAATGTCTTCCATGAGTTGAAGGCATGGGGCATGATTTTGTTGGCTTTTGTTTTATTTTGGATATAGTACATAGCCTAGCTTTTGTATGCATAAGTCTCAGAATATAATGTTAGTTGTTCACGGCCACTCACAGCTGTTGAAATAAGCAAGGGTACTTTGGTTTGATAAATCTAATGGAAACCTTAACTGTATTCATTTCCACACTTAAGGTTTGCTAGTTTTCAAGTAGTGATTTAGGATAGTTGGATGTAATACCTGGCTAAATGGAAATTTGAAGTAGTTCAAGATTTACTAAACAATGTTTGAAATTAATTTTTATGTTTACAAATATGTGACAAAAATTTCAAGTGAATTTCTATGTTTTTAATGCTATTTGAGAAAATTATAACAAGGATGATAATATTCCATGTTAAAGATGGGACTGATTTCACAAAACTCATTTTTGCATTTCCTTTTACAAAACTCATCTTTGCATGTCTATTAAAACCCCACCAACTCCAAGTCACTGAATTGCTGTTTTCTTAACTTGCAGATTATTGGTAATGTTTATATTTTTTTAATGAAGCAGCTAATGGTGTTGGTCCAAATTATGAGAATGTCTAATCATTTTAAAGTTTTCTATTTTGAGGATGGGAAGAAGTGTTTCTCATCTTTCACATATTAGTGAAATTAATTTATACTCCTAGCCTGTTTTTCAGATTTAAAGTACAATAAAAATTGTCCTTATCAGTGTTATTATCAAAATCAGCCTATTTTGTACAGTTTTCAGCTTACCAGAACAGTGTTGTTGGCATACTCATAGACAGTTAAGAATTCTTATTAAAACTTGGAGTTTGATTGATTTTCTCTTCATTCAGCGTATTGCTCACTGTGTCTGGTGGTTGCAAGGCACCATTTAAGGTGCTTTTATGTTCATCAACTATGTATCTTGGTGTGTGGCTATGTGAGCTAACCTCATCTGACGTTTTCAGTTAGTCTTAGCTTTAAAAATGTTTTGTATCACCAGGTTTCTGAGCACATCCTTTATGTTTAATCTCGAGATTGTATGTCTAGGTAAGCAAGTGGTCACCTAGTTTTTTGTGCAGTATTTTCTATTTTTTAAATTTATATGACTTAAGCTTTGTTGTATATAAAATTGAATTTAATAATGATTTGAAGACTGAATGAATGAAACTGTAGTTTCTCTGACTTCTGCTTCTTCCTGGAAATGATATGTTGATACGTTAACTGATAAACTAAGCAGTATTTTAAATGGGAAAATTCAAATGTCAAATTTCAATTTCTAGACAAATTAGAAAATTATAGCAATTTAGTATGGGGTGTATATTTGTACTTAAGAGTTAAAAAATGGACATTGATCAGCATCTTTAGTCAGCCTACAGATAGAATCACAGTGATTGGATTTCAGTTAGGAATAATACAGAATTTTAACAGTGTTATTAAAGTTGATAGGATAATAAAACAGAATTGGTGCATTTATTTCAGGTGTGATTGAAAAAGTAAATGTTCATAATCTGAGCACAGTTTTTGCTTTTGGTATTATAAAATGTGAGTAATTATTACCATCTATGTTAAGATTTTAAACAATTTTAACAGTGGAATTTGAAGGGATATTAAAAATTATTTTTGGCACTGGTATAATTTTATTCAGATTACATATTTTTAAAAATAAGAGATTGATTTTAAAGCAGAAGGACATTTTTCAAACATTTGTCAGAATTCTTCAAATGGAGTCAAGTATAGGCAAACTTAGTAGAATAAGAAAAACCTGAACAAATTTTTTTGAACAAAGGAAAACTGTCATTTACTTATTTTTTTAAAGAGAGGAAATGAGAGAGAAAGAATCAATTTTTATTTATTTTTTCATCTGGCCTTTGTTGCGCCAACACTTAGTTGCGAATGTGGTGGTGGGGTTCCAGCCAGGTCCTGGCACATGCCAGACAAGTGCACTAACTGTTGAAATACACCACTCCAGCGCCATTTATTTTTTAATTAGAGTAGTTGAATTAGTTGGTTTAATAAGTCTGTTTTATAGTTGTCACTTTAATTAGTGATGTCTGCATATTTATTAAATTGCAGAAATTTTTAGCATTTTTACCAGATATTGGATCCTTTGATTGTTTTTTTCTTATAAGCTATAATTTTTTCCAGAACTGGGTTCATGTTTGCTGATTTGTTGAAATGATATGTTTTTGCTTTTTGAAAAAGTAGTAATATTTGCTTTTAAAAAATGACTCCACTGTAATAGAATTCCTTCAAATGAAAGGATTGAGTTAGGAGATGTAGATTGTGGTCTTTATCCCTGCTGATACTTAGTTTACAGGTAGTCTTGGAAAAATCTTGTAATTTCTCTTGCCCTAGTTATCTTATTTGTAAAAGAGCTGATTGAAATTTTTCTAATCTGAAAATCTGTGATTTTGAACTAGAAATAGTAATATGTTCTAAGTGCTCAACTTTGTTTCATTCTTGGAATTTAACTTCAAAATAGAAAAATAGATCTAGAGAAATTGTGTAGGTTAGAAAATTAAACAAAGCTTTTCATAGTGCCATTCTTTGTAATATTTCTTGTAAAGATGAAGATATTTCAGACACTTTGCTACATTATAGAATGAATACATCTTCTGTAAAATTAGGTTTTCCACTTGGTTTAAGAACTAGTTTTCATAGATTACTGGTAGTCTAATTCATAGATGAATAGGAACCCTGAATAGGATTTACTTAAGTATATATCCTAGGTAAACATTTAGAAGATGCTGATTAATGTGAAAATTAAAGTATAAAACCTAGGAGATAAGTTAGAAAAATAGGTAACATATAACGTGTTTTCGAGTCAGGAATGCCCATCCTCTATTAAGGTACTTTCAAGACTTGACCAGTGTCAGTCTTTTTTTGGAGATGAGGGAGCGGCATATGATTAGGTACTTGTGTGTGTATGTTTTAAATAGTGAAATACAAGCTTAGCTTGTTAGACTAAAATAGGGCTGTAAAATCTCATAAGCATAATGAATAATATGTTTCATGGGGATAGTATGTAAGGTGCTGAAGGAACAGAACTTCATTATTTCTTACATGTTTATTCTATTGGTACTTGTACTTTTAAATATTTTTTGAGGCATTCACAGAATTTTTGAAATGAAATAAATACATGCTAGATTCTTTTTTTTAATATTTTTTTATTTATTATTATTTTTTTGAACAACCTTACAAGATTTTAACAAAATAATATAAAATGTGTATAAAATGTGTAAATATTCTGGATATTGCAATTATCTCCAGGAGTGCCCCCCCCCAATTACCCTCCCTTATCCATCCCTTCCCTTTCCCTTTATAACTCTGAAAAAAGGTATTAGATTGTAAAGCATTACATCTTATCTGGATTTAACTCATGTTATTAGACCAACTTTCTCACTGTCCAGGGTCTAGTCCCCACCTCCACCTATGAGTGGAGACAATCGACCCTTAGATCTCTGGGTTAAGCTGATTTTACTCATCATGATCTCTTCCATAACCATCCATTTACCCTCAAAGGCTGCAA
>PVKS010034131.1:0-21165 GCA_004027875.1 Aplodontia rufa | reverse complement strand
CACAGGAAGAATGGATCCAAAAACTGTGGTACATTTATACCATGGAATATTACACAGCAATTAGAAACAATGACCTTGCAGCCTTTGAGGGTAAATGGATGGTTATGGAAGAGATCATGATGAGTAAAATCAGCTTAACCCAGAGATCTAAGGGTCGATTGTCTCCACTCATAGGTGGAGGTGGGGACTAGACCCTGGAGAGTGAGAAAGATGGTCTAGTAACATGAGTTGAATTCAGATAAGATGTAATGCTTTATAATCTAATACCTTTTTTTAGAGTTATAAAG
This sequence comes from Aplodontia rufa, assembly GCA_004027875.1. Classification (NCBI taxonomy): domain Eukaryota; kingdom Metazoa; phylum Chordata; class Mammalia; order Rodentia; family Aplodontiidae; genus Aplodontia; species Aplodontia rufa. The sequence goes on along the minus strand of PVKS010034131.1, from coordinate 20,878 downwards.
GGAAAGGGAAGGGAGGGATAAGGGAGGGTAATTGGGGGGGGCACTCCTGGGGATAATTGCAAAATCCAGAATATTTACACATTTTATACACATTTTATATTATTTTGTTAAAATCTTGTAAGGTTGTTCAAAAAATAAATTAATTAATTAAAAAAAAAAAGATCTAGTTTGCTTTTCCCCCTAGCCAATTCTGTCTTTTTGTTTTTAATTTCAACAACAGTTTTCATTTTTGAGACCATTTCTTTCCCCTCATTCTTCCAACAGTTTTTATTCTATGGTTGTGGTTGACTGCCTTATAACCCCCAGTTAGCTTAGAATGCATAAAATCTTAAGATCTAGCCATGTAAGATAATCAGTGTTAGCTACTATGGCTAATATTATTATGCTTACATGAAAATAAAAACATGCATTTTAAATTAACATTTGACTGATATTTAGATTCTCTGTGTTCAACTTTGATCTGTCTTGGATTTTCTGATCTGTTAGACAGCATGGTTTGTGTTTGTAATTGCAGCTAATTCCCATATATAACATCTTCTGTATCTGTTTGTACTGGCTGCTTTGATAAAAAAGAGGAAAAAAGGAAAATGTATCTTGAATTTTTGTCTAGTTTCAGAGAGAGTAAGAAGGCAGGAAATAACTTGAGAGTGTGTTCAGACCTAGACTTCTATATTCAGTTTAGTCTTCCTTCCATCCCACACCATCCACAACACCACCCTGCTCTCCTGCCTGAGATCATACACCCATTGCTATAGTTTAGAATCAGATCCTGGAAATGCATCTCTTAGCTATTCCTGTTTTGACTCCATCAACTCCTAGTATCCATCACATTCCTGCATACAATGGTTTTGTTATTTTTTACTTTTTGCCTTAGTCCAATATTTGGAGACTATCTTGTATTGTAACAACTCATACTGCTCACCTTTAAGATATTTCTCATTCCTTAATGATATTTGAGATATTGATGTGCCTGCTTTTTTAGTTTTAAGTGTTTATTATTTGGTTTTCTATTCTCTCCATTGATTGTATGAATAGGGAATAAATGGAGAAAGATTGTAACCTCTTCTCAGGCTGCTAATTCTAACAGAAAATTTAAAAGTACTCTGTAACTTCTGAAAAAATAATAGTGATGAAACTTAAGTTATTCAGGTCACAAAATATTATAAAACTTCTTGCCAAAATTTATGCCACTAACATTTAACTTGTTACTATATACAAAAAATTTTAGTTGAAATGTTATCACATAAAATCCAACAGTATATTAATTCATAATATATTATAACTAGGTAATCTTTATTTCAGGAACATTGCCATAATTCTGGAATCATCAGCATAAACCATTAAATCTATTAAAAAGAAAAATCATAATTATATAAGCAGTTAACAAGAAGGCATCAGAAAAGATGAAACATACATGCTAAAACTAATATAAAAATACTAATGTGTGAAAGAAAATGATTTAGTAACAATATTACAAAATAAAAATAATTACTTCCTTCTCACCACATATTTCCAGGGCATAGTTTTAGCTATTCTTGTCTCTGCTTGATTTTGCTATATATATTTTCTTCATATGTGGATCCAAGCCAACTAAATATTCTTTTTCTGTAACAGGCTATTCTATTCTCATGGCTGTGGAATAAAAGAATCCTGGCAAATTTATGAGATGTTTCTTAAATCTTCTGTTGAACATGGCATACAGTGTTAGATGCTTGCATCATTTTAACCAAAGTAACTCCTGTGTCAAGCCTGATATCAAAAGAGAGATATACACTCCCTCTGCTGAAGTCAAATTGTCATGGACGTACAAAGTTTAAAAATTAATAATAGATTTGAATTCATCCCTCTTAATTGTAATGTCTTCAGTTTACAACAGATGGTTGAAGTTTCTTGCTATACATGTGAGGGAAGTTTCTTGCTATACATGTTCGTTAGTATTCAAGAAGTGGTGATTGATTAAAAATAATTTGAAATTCCAAGGGATTCAAATTACATTGATATTTTCTTTCTGAACATCCTAAGCATTCTTATAAATTATTTAATCTGAATGTATTCTAAAGACAATTTTAGAAAAATAAATCCAGTAATTGCATTTAATATGAAATATCATTGAGGTAACACACAATATACGACACTCAATACTTTGCAGTTGGGTCTGAGCATTAAATATTTCCAAGAACAATTAATTGCAGAACAGTGACCAGTTTGAAGAAAATATTGTAATGTCTTTCAAGAAGCTATGACATTTTAATAAATTATCTGTTGATGATTACATTTCAATTCCTTGGCTATGTGATATTTTTGCCAATTGAGAGAGAAAAAGAGAACATAAATTTCAATGAGTGAAACAACATGCATTAGAATCAAAGTTTAAATTTAATCTTCCAAATTTTTAATTGACTCTGTAAAAATACAACTTGGATTGCTGCCTATTTAGCAAATGGAAGAAGATAAATTTTCTAAAACATGTAAAGGAATATCCTCCAATGTAATTTTTATTTGATATATAAAGATAATTTCTATACCAATAAGTCAAAATGCAATATATGATGTAAATACATTGTTCTGAAGCAACATATTTTTCATCTTTTTCTTTCTTACATTGTGGCATTATAATCACCTTCTGGGCCTTTATTGTCTTTTTATTTTACCATTTTTTCTTTCTGAATTGTATAGCTCCCAGCACTATTGGTGCATAGACGGAGTTCAGCTATTGCCCAGGAATTTCAAATTAAAATATTTATGAGTTCATTGTGCTTTATACGACAACAAACGAAATAACAGAACATTTATTGGCAGACTGTCCATCTGTTCCCACTATATTTCAAATCTGGAAAGGAATATAATCTTGAGCTGGAAGAGGTAACTGCTGTCAGGTGCCAAGTCCATGTTTTTCCTCTTAATCTGGCTTATAATAGTCTCTTTACCTAGGGTGACATACTTAGGGAAAAAATAAATCACAATGTTGAAAATGTTTTGTTAGAAAAATGACCAGAGTCAGGATAATATTGTGTTCTTCAAAACAGAATGGAACAGACAATAATGAAATGAAAATGGAACCTAAAATTTAAGAAATATTTACAAACAAAATAAGTCAACAATTTAGAAAATGGAAAATTGATCATTAATAGAACATATATAAGCTGATCACTCTTGTATTCTTTTTTTTTTTGAGAGAGGGACAGTGAGAGAGAGAGAAAGAGAGAATCAATTTTATTTAGTTTTTCATGTGGCTTTCATTGCTCAGAGACTTTGTTGTGTATGCGGTGCTAAGGTTTAAACTCATGTACCTGTGCATGCCAAGCAAGCACGGTAACCACTGAGCCACAGCTCCAGCTCCACTCTTGTAGTTCTTACAATGGTGAGAAAAGGCTTTTTTTTTTTTTAATGGAACAATAACTGGCTTTCCTCAATTCTAGTTAAAATGTAGTTCCCACATCTGTGAAAGCATAATATTTGGTTGAATAATGACAAGATTCACATGATTTTATTGTCTTAAAAAGTGATAAAGTATGCCCAGCACAGTGGTCCCTGCCTGCAAACCCAGCAATTGGGGAGACTGTGGCACCAGTATCATCTGTTCAAGGCCAGCCTCAGCAACTTAGTGAGACCCTGTCTAAAAAACAAACAAAACAAAACAAAATACCCTTATAGGGGCTGGAGCAGTGGCTCAGTCATAACAGTGCTTGCCTGGCATGTGCATGCATGTGAGTTCAAACTCCAGCACCACATACACAGCGAGGACTCAGAGCAACAAAACCACATGAAAAACTAAATGAAATTGATTCTATCACTGTCCTTCTGTCTTAAAAAAAAATTTAAAAACCCTATAAAATACAGTAACATGGGGTATAATTATATACTGTGGGAGAAAAATAACATAATGTTACAACTGGTACACATGTAAATGTTTAATTTAAGATTTCCATGATTACCAAAAAAGACCAAGCTAAAACTCAGAAATTTTTCTTCTCCTGGGTCTACCACTATGTTTTTCAATGAAGGATCAATTTTAGCAGCCAAATACTGGAAGACACACATAAAACTGACTAGAGTCTTACACAATTTAAGAAGTCCAGGGCAGGGGATGGAGCGGTGGCTCAACGGTTTCGGCGCTTGCCTGGCAAGCACAAGGACCCGGGTTCAAACCCCAGCACCACGTACACAAAGTATTGGAGCAACTAAAGCCATATGAAAAACTAAATAAAGTTGTTTCTCTCTTCCTCTGTCTCTCTCACTGTCCCTCTCTCTTTAAAAAAAAAAAAAAAAAAAAAAAAAAAGAAGTTCAGGGCAGGCTGCCTATTTTCAGTCAGATGCTACAGCCTACAGTCATCTGACCAGGCAAGTAAAGAGAGACGGTGGACACACAATCTGGACCCAAAAAATAAAAAGAAATTTGAAAGTATAAGTAAAGTCTATGCAAACAGACTGGAATTTGAAAGAGTTTCTCATGCTTCTAATTTGTCAAATTCAATGATGAGTTTTCCTACAGGAAAAGTTAGGGTCCTTCAGCACACAAGAAAATGTGTACCTGGTCCATGAAGTGCCACCTGTACTAGAGTTGCAGCAGGCTCTGATACCGCCCCAAACAACAGCAGATATCTAATAACTGTGTGCCTGGTGACCTGCTCTGACTTCATAATTATAATAAGCAGAGGGCAACTATTTCACTATTTCCTTTCAATTTTTATTCAAAAATCACATGGCTAAAATAACCTAGAATGATAACAGCAGGGTGTTTCAGGGAAAAGTAGTTCTATCTTTGCTACATGGACACAATAAAATCCCACTACAATTCTTCCCTTATCAACCTCACATTTATATATAACTTTGTTAAACATACTTACCATGATTTATAAATAAAAATAATAGGAAAAGTCTGCTTCCCTGCAGCATAAGGCAATTGTTCCTTGTACAACTCTCAGCCCAAAATAAGATACAAAATTCATTTAACCATACTTGAGTGATGTTCATTCCTCTTCTACCTGAGTCACATTCACTGTGTGATGTCTTATGAATCAAATAGTATGATACATGATTAAATTCTATTAATATTTCTCATATTAGATAAATATAGGAGAATAAGAGAAAAATGTTAATATACGCACAGGTGTTCAGATCTCAATGTAGGGAAAATTACTCATAATTATCACAGTTCTCATTTCTCCCTTTGATCATTTGGGCACATTTGATAATTATAATCACCTTGATTTGCACTCTTTTGTCTTAAGCAAGTGCCTTGGATAGTTATGATTTGGTCTGTACCCTAACAAACAAATCAATTTTTTTCATTGTCCAGTGATTCTATTCACTGCATTTGGGAATACTAAGAGAAATGTAGAAACATTTCTCCCCTTAGAAACCAAGACTTTTAGAGAAACCAGCTTAAAGTTGTTCAAATAAGACAATAACAATATCTTTACTCCGCCTCCAGCTATAGTAGTGAGAAAACGGGTCATTTCAGTGAAATGTAGTTTCATCTTTGCTAAGTGGAACCACTTATCATTCTCTAATATTCACTGGAGTCATGAATTTTTTTATTTTATTCAAAAATTTATTTGTTGAACTATCGCATTCCCTCTGCCCGCAGAGAAGACAGGACACGCGGTTAGGTTGGGAGAGCTTTATTTGGTCGACCTTCTTCTTCTTTCTCTTTCTTTCTCCAGGGAAGTTACAGTCACATATAAAAAAAACCTTTCTCCAATCAATCACATTGCTGTAATGAGGCATGCGCATGGACATAAAGCAGAGAATATACAGAGCATTCAGGAATCACGCGCTGGGCATGCAAGCTTTTGACCAATGAGAATTACTTCCTCATTTACGCCACTTGTTTGCGATAAAGCCAGACCACACTGGCTCAGTGCCAGCCGCCATCTTAAGCAGCCTATCTCCAGGGCTGGAGTCCCAGACACCCCAACATTGAACAATCAAACAAGCTTCTAACAAAATAATATAATACATATATATAAATTCTGAAAATTAGATTTACCCCCGAGTTCCCCCAATTACCCACCCTTATTCCTCCCCCCTTCCCAATACATCTCTATAAATGCCTTAAGATGTATGACATTACACCTTATATGGATTTAAAATATGATAATAGACCTCTTTTCTCAATGGCCAGGGTCTAGCTCTAGCCTCCACACATGAGTAAAGACATTCGACCCTTGGTTCTCTGGGTTAGGCTGACTTCACTCAGCATAATTTCTTCCATAGCCATCCATTTACCTTCAAAGGCTGCAAATATCATTGTTTCTAATTGCTGAGTAAAACTCTATGGTATATATGTACCACAGTTTCTGGATCCATTTATCCAATGAGGGACATCTGGATTGTTTCTAAAACTTAGGTATTGTAAATTGAGCTGCTATGAACATCAATTTTGCTGTGTCATCGTAGGGTGCTGATACTAAATCCCCTGCAAAAATAATCAAGACAGAAATAGCATGATCATACGGTAGGCTCATCCCTATTTTTTTGAGGATTCTCCACAGTGCTTTCCAGAGGAAAGCAGTACCAGTCTGCAGTTCCACCAACAGTGTGCTAGTGTGCCTATCTCTACACAACCCTTGCAGCATCTATTATTATTTATTTTCTTCATTTTTGCCAATCTGAATGGCGTGAGGTGATATCTTAGTTTTCATTTGCATTTCTCTGATTACTAGTGATTTAGAGCACTTTCTTATGTATTCATTGGCTTGATCAATGTCCTCTGTTGAGAAGTTTCTATTTAGCTCTTTGCCCCTTTTACTAATTGGGTTGCTTGTGCTTTTGTAGTTGAGGTTTTTGAGGATTTTGTAGATTGTGGATATGAGTCCCCTGTCCATGATTCTCTCCATTTCCATAGGAAACGTCTTGACTTTTTGATTGTTTCCTTGGCAATATAAAAGCTTTTTAGCTTTATGGCATCCCATTCACTGATTTTTATCTTACTTCCTTCACTTTAGGAGACATGTTGAGAAAGTCTTTGCCTACTCCCAAATGCTGAGATGTTGGACCTAATTTGTCTTCCATCAGTTGCAAGGTAGCTGGTTTAATTCCTAGCTCCTTGATCCATTTTGATTTGATTCTCATGCAAGGAGAAAGATATTGGTTTAATTTCAAGTTTCTGCAAGTGGCTGTCCAGTTTGACCAGCACTATTTGTTGAAAAGACAATCTCTCCTCCATGTAATATTTTGTCCACCTTGGTCAAAAATCAGACGTTTAAAGATTTAAGGGTTTTGTTTCAGGGTCTTCTATTCTATTCCATTGGTCTTCTTTCCTACCTTAATACCAGTACCACGCTGTCTTGATTACTACAGCTCTATAATATAGTTTTAGATCTGGTATGGCAAAACAGGCTCTGGCACTGCAAAATAGGCTTAGTGGAGCAGGCTGCCTGGCAGTGGTGGCATGTTAGCCAAGCAGCCTCCATCTTTAATGCCCTAGGAGGCTTCCACTCTTCTGACCGTGATCAGCTCTCTCTTGGACTCATGAATCTTAAATGAGAGAAATAGCACCATACATTGGTGACTAACATAGAACATTTACTATACTCTGGAGAACACTACCTTAATACCACAAAGTTTAGTCACTCCCTTGGTAGTTTAAAAGATCATTCTACCATTGTCTCAGGTCAATCACAGTAAGATGATGGGGATCCTGTTAAGAGCAATAAATTTCATGATCATCTCAATAACTTATGTTTAGCAAAGTATATGGCCTGGAACAGCCCCGCCTACCTGATGCACTGAGTTCCAGTTGGGCCCTGTTTATGTCCCATGGGAAGGCACTCACAACACTAGTAGGACCCCTGTTCATAGCAGCCCTGATGAGGACCAACAAGGAGAGGTTCCCCACAGGAGCAGCCCTGCCTACCTGACACCCCAAATTCCAGTTGAGGCCTGTTTGAGTCCCACTAGAAAGTACTTACAATAACACTGGTAGAACTCCAGACTGGAGCACCCCTCTCAGGAACAACCAGGGGAGGTTCCCTGTCAGGAGCAGCCCCGCCTACCTGACACTCTGTGCCTCTCCCTCCAGAAGGGCTTAGGATGTGACTAGTAAGACCCCCTTTCAGAGCAACTCCTGCTCAGGATAAACCAGGTGTGGTTCTCACATGGAGCAGCACTGCCTACCTGACACCTCACATTCCAGTAGGTTCAGATTTGCAACCTTGAACCTGGAACAAAAAGGTAGAGCAACACAAGGACCCAGACAGAAACGGCATGTGGAAGAAGGTGATCATCAAAGAGTTTATGACTGTTCTGACCCTTTGACTTGCAAGGAAAAACCACCTGGAGAACTGCCTACATTCCCCTCAGGAAATCTCAAATCAGACATCCAGAAGAACCTCTTCAAAAATGAAAAAATTAAATAAGGAGAAGTTCACCTCAAACCCAAAACTCCCCTAAAAAGGATGCCACAAATAGGGGTCAAGTTGAAAACATTCTCAATGACCAGATTACTAAAAGGAACAATGGGCTTAAAGTAGATATAATGAAGGGACTAAGTGAGGAAACTCAAGAGATGAAAAACTCTATCATCAAAGAAATAGACATACTCAAAAAGGAAGTAACAGAGCTAAAATCTGCAGTCAATGGCATGACAGGCACCATGGAAGAATTTAATAATAGTGTAATTGCTATAGAAAACAGAAAGAACTTCTGACAATGAGGACAGGATAAGCAAGCTTGAGCATATGGATGACAAAAAAAGAAAAACAACTCACAGAGCACAAACAGAATTTTCAAAATGTCTGGGATGAAATTAAAATAAACAGTTTAAGAGTAATTGGGACACAGGAAGGAATTAAAGCACAAACAAATGGGATAAGGAAATCGCTAAAGAAAATTTTGCCCATCTAAAAATAGAGTCAGCTACGCTCATCCAGGAAGCTTAAAGGACACCAATAGGCCTAAATCAAGTGAGAAGCTCACCAAGACACATCATATTCAAAATGTACAACACAGAAATCAGTATCAGGCACAGAAATCCATACAGCAATAAAAAGCCTTCCAAAGAAGAAAAGCTCAGGACATGAAGGATTCTCTGCAGAATTTTACCACACCTTTAAAAAAGAGCTAACATCTCTCCTTATTAATCTACTCCAAGAAATTGAAAAAGAGGGAGCTCCTCCAAACAGATTTTATGATGCAACCATAACTCTGATACCAAAACCCAACACAGATACATCAAAAAAAGAAAACTATAAATATCCCCCATGACTATCAATGCAAAATCCTTAATAAAGTTTCCAAACACATTCAAAAACACATCAAGGAAATAATTCATCATGATCAAGTGGGGTTCATCCCAGGTATGCAAGCCTATTTAAGCATACACAAATCAATAGATGTAATTCATCACTGAAACAGAATTAAGGACAAAAACCTTATAATCATCTCAATAGATGCAGAAAAAGCCTTTGATAAAATCCAGCACCCATTTGTGCTCAAAACTCTAGAGAAAATAGGGATCAAAGGAATTTATATTAACATTTTAAAGGGCATATGCCAAACCTTCAGCCATTAAAATACTAAATGGAGAAAGGTTGAAATATTTCCACTGAACTTGGAAACAAGACAAGGCTGCCCACTTCAACCACTTTTATTCAATATAGTCCTTAAGGCCCTGGCTGGAGCAATCAGGCAAGAGGAAGAAATCAAAGGGATAAGAAAAGGAAGGGAGGAAGTCAAACTATCCCTTTTTGCAGATGGCATGATCCTATATCTGGATGATCCAATAAACTCCACCAGAAAACTGCTAGAGCTAATAAACAAATTTGGCAAGTAGCAGGCTACAATATCAACACCCACAAATCAACAGCTTTCCTATATGCCAACAATATTAGGCAGAAGAAGAAACTGGGAAATGATCCCATTAACAATATCCTCTAATGAATAAAATAATTGGAAATTAAATTAACAAGAGAAGTAAAAGACCTCTACCAGGAAAATTATCAAATGCTGAAAACAGAAATTGCAAAAGACATGAGAAGATTGAAAGATATTCCATGCTTCTGGTTAAGCAGAATTAATATAATTAAAATGGCCATTCTGCCAAAAGCACTATACATATTCAGTGCAATCCTCATCAAGATTCCAATGTCATTCTTTGCAGATACAGAAAAAGCAGTTCTCAAATTTATATGGAACAACAAGAAACCCAGAATGGCCAAGAAAGATGATGCAGGTTTTTGCAATATCAGATCTAAAATTATACTATACACCTATAGTATTAAAAACAGTATGGTACTGGTATCAAAATAGGAATGAAGACAAAGGGAATAAAATAGAAGACTCTGAGACAAATCAAAAGATCTTCAATCATCAGATCTTTGATAAAGGGAGTCAAAATATAACATGGAGGAAAGACAATCTATTCAACACATGATACTGGACAATCTGGACAGCCACTTGCAGAAAATTGAAATTAGATCCTAATCTCTCACCTTGCACAAAAATCAAACTTAAATGCATTAAGGAATTGGAATGAAACCAGCTACCATACAACTGCTAGAAGAAAAATTAGGACCAACACTCCAGCATATGGGAGCTGGCAATGACTTCCTCAACAAGACTCCTAAAGTGAAAGAATTGTGTTAAAAATCAATGAGTGGGATGGCATTAAACTAAAAAGTGTCTGTACAGCCAAAGAAATAGTCAAAACAGTCAAGAGATCACCCACAGAAATCATGGCCTGTGATCCCTCTGACAGAAGACTAACATCCAAAATTTACAAAGATCTCAAAAAACTCAGTAACAGAAACACAAACAATCCAATTAATAAATGAGACAGATGGTTAAACAGAAACTTAACAGAGGACATTGAGCAAGTGAATTAATCCATAATAAAGTGTTCTAAATCACTAGCAATCACTGCAAATCAAAACTGCATTAAGATTTCACCTCATTCCAGTCAGACTGGCAAAGATGAAGAATACAAAAAATAACAAATGTTGGAGGGGTTGTGGGGAGACAGGAGTACTAGCACTGGAATTGCAGACTGGTCCAGCCACTCCACACTCTGGGAAGCAGTGTGGAGACTCCTCAAAAATTTAGGGTTGGATCCACCATATGACCCAGCTATCCTTCTTCTTGGTATTTTCCCAGAGGAGTTAGAATCAGCACATTATAGCCACACAGGAAAATCCATGTTCATAGCAACTCAATTTACAATAGCTAAATTATGGAACCAACTCAGATGCCCCTCACTGCATGAATGGATACAAAAGTATATATGTATACACATATGTATATATGTGTACATATATATACACATAACACACAAATATATAATTTAATTTTGGATAATTCATAATCTTTTATATATGTGTATATACATACGGACATTTATATCTGTTGTAGGGGCAACATATAAAAGAATCAAGAGATTGGGGTGTGGGTAATACATGGGTAACTCTGGTTTAGGAGCAAATGCATATTATATTATTACTTTATACACATTTATTATTGTACAACTCAACTCCTTACTAAAAAAAGAAAAAATCATCTATTCTAACTATTCTAAAATATATAATTTTTTTTTAAAGAAGTGACTTTTGAGCTAAAATTTAACTACTGTAAGGGGTATAAGTGTTAGGAAACATGCAGATTGGAAAGGGCTCATCAGACAGAGGGAACAACATGATCAGAAGCATGGAGGTGAAGAAAAGGAAGAAATAGTGTAATCTGCCTGATAACCTTGTAGGATAAATACCTAGCAACAGAGGCAGATAGAATGTTAGACAGAGGCAGCTTTCATTTCCAAGTGTGTCAAAACATGGCTTCAAAAAACATTCTTTTGACTATTTCATCAATTTGTCTCCTTTTAGCCAATCACACTCTTTAGACATTCCCCTTATAAACATGTTTATATATATACAGATATGTTGTAAATGAGTTTAACAGAGATGGAAAGAACTTGTAGGTACCTTGATGTCAGATTAAAGGCCTCCCCATTAGAGCACTTATCTTTGTTGCTGTGTTTCTTTGAATCTATACCTCTGCCACTAGGTTGGTGAAGTCAGAGAGAAGAAGGACCTTAGGTTACCATATGTTTTCAAATTAATGCTATGTCTGGTAGAGTTAAATTTTAAAACAATGTGAGTTGGATTAATAGTGAAAGCTAACTTATATACCACAGTCCTTCCATCTTCAATCTGACACCAAGAGGTCAATTCTTTCCATTTCTGTTAAACTGTCATTTGCAGAACATCTGTATATACCAAACACATTTGTAATTTGAATGTGTAATTTTTTTCTTTTTATAGATTTTTAAAAAATACTATTGATACATGAACTCAAATAAATGAAAAACATCTGGTGCAAAAAATATTTTTTAAATATTTTAGCACATCTCTTATTGTTTTTCTGTCTAACCATATTTACTTGCACAAAAATAAGAAAAAGAAATATTTTATAATGGCTGATTTGAATTGCTAATTATGAGCCATTTTATTCCCAGGAGGGTTGACTTAAAAGAGAATTTTATAAAGGCTAACAAGCAAGTACTTCCACTTATTAATTAAAGTTCTTGTGAAATTCGTCCAAAAATATGATTCTTTTTTGGAAGGACATAATGAGTGTTATGTATGTAGAAACCAGAATTATGTCTTAACGGTTGACAGGACATAAAATAATATATTCATTGCCGAAAGTTGCAATAAAATTTCAATTTCGTATCCAGCAATCTATCTTTATGTGGAATATATTTGATTACTTAACAAGTGTTCTTGTCAGATGAGCAAATGCTTCTTTTTCTTTTAAATTCACTAATTAACATTGGGCAAAGACATTTCCCTGAAACTTTTGAACATACAAATCCAATATGCAGATTCCTACATCTACTAAATATAAATAGGTCTCCCATATCAGTTTTCTAGCTTTTCTCACATAAAATTGAAGAGCATCTGAGATTTTATGAAAAACAAGAAACAAAATTGGATCTGGGAAAACTATACCTTTAGTTAGAAATTACAAAATGAATTATGATACTCATCTGACTCAATTTAAAACTGATAACTTTTTCTTTGGGATTATTTAAATTAAATTTATTTTTCAACTGATATATAAGAACAAAAATTAAATATTTTTGGAATATTATTTAATGTATTGATACATGTTTATATTGTATAGTGTTTAAATCAGGTTAAATATTTTATCTCCTTAAATATTATTTTGTTGGGTGTTTTGTGTTTTTTTTCTTTTTAATCTTCAGTGCATGAGATGATCACAATATAATTTTGCAGATCCATATTGTTCCACTTTCTTTTCCAGTCACACTGAACTTCCTTTAATGCTTTTAGTTTATGGCCACTGTTTTAATCAGCTTTTTCACTGCTGTGACCCAGGACTTGGTAAGAACAAACGGAGGAGGTAAAGTTTATTATCAGGGCTTAAGTTTTCAGAGGTCTTAGTCCACAGGAGGCTGGCTCCATTCATCTGAACACAAGGTGAGGCTGCATAGCATGGCAGCAGTGATGGCTCCAGGGAGCAGAGAGTTCAAGGCATCATATCGAGAAGCAGAGCAGAGAGAGAGGAACTCCAGGCCAGATACAGAATATATGTTGCAGAGGCACACCCACATTGACCCACCTCTTCCAGTCATGTCACAATATGAGCTCAATAATTTACATGAAACATGTGCTGTATTTATGATAATATAGATACCCCATTATAAATAATCAGTTATATGACTTTTTATCAAATGCACTTGATTCATATATGTAAGACCCTATGTTCAATTTGCATAAATACAAAGAAAAGATAGAGAAGGCTAGGAGAGAAGAGAAGGAAAAGGGAGGAGGAGAAACATATGGAACTTGATGCATTAAGCTAAATAAAAATAAGCCAGGTATTGAAGGACAAATACTGTGTGACTTCACTTATACGTGGAACATAAAAAGTGGCCTTATAAAAACAAAGAGTGGAAAAGTGGTTATTAGAGGTTGGTGGAAGAAGGAAAGGGATGGGGAAAGGAAAAATACTGATCAGTTGGTGATATGATCCAGTTTCAATGGAAGAATAAGTTTCAGGGATCTATTGTACTGTATGGTGATGATAGTAATAATATATTGCACGTTTCAAAATTGCTAAAATAGATTTTAAAGCTCTCACCATAAAAATATGACTAATTGATGAGGTGATGAATATGTTAACTAACTCGATTAAATATTTCTATAATCTGTACATAGATTAAAATGTTGCTTTATACCAAACAAATAATACACATCATTTTTGACAACTAATAGTAAGTTTTAAAAATTAATTATTTTTAAAAAGGATGTTAATGGGCTGGAGTGGTGGCTTGGCAGTTATGGCGCTTGCCCGGGTACACGGGTTCAAATCCCACCACCCACATATACAACTAAGTGACGGAGCAAAGAAAGCCATATGAAAAACTAAACAAAAAATTGATTCTCACTGTCCTTCTCTCTTAAAAAAAAAAAAGGATATTAATATAGTCCCTTAAAAAGTCACTTTCAAACACATATAACTATAGGGGAATTTATGTAATTTTAATCATAATGAGAAAAGATTGAAAAAAATCTTCTGTTCCTGATTTCATTGAGAGTTTGCAACAGTTGGTGCTCCAAGCAAGACCTCAAAAACATTTTTAGGGAAGATTTTTTCATTTTCTTTTCTTTTTTTTTTTTTGATAGAAGAAAACATGGTATTTTACACTTACAAGAGGACTGAAAATGCTTTTAGTATATTTTGATTTTTCACTTTAAAAACATGTGAAGTCATAAGCCACTTCATGCAGACAGTTGTAATTGCTTCTTCCCACATTTGAAATTCGAAGACTGTAGAGCTTTGCTGAGAGAAAACACATGGAAGGATTTCTCTCTAATATGTTGGGTATGGGTCAGCAGAGACCTGACATCATTAGGAAGCCATAGGAGGTCTTGAGTGTTAGCCTCATCCATGACCTTTGTAGTGGAATGATTCCTGACAGAGAACATTAGCTTGCCCTTTCCTCTCCAGGGAGGCAGTCAGTTTAGATGGTTCCTTAGATTTACTGACTTTCTGATTCTTACAAACCCACATTTTAATGCCTGATAAAGCTTGAGTTGCTGTCTAGGTATTTTCTGAACATTATTGAGGTGGGTCAACTTCTCTCCAAAAGTAATGATTGTGGTGGTTGGAGGTTCAGAAAACTGTAGGGACATTTCATAGACTTGTCACTTCTAATTCACTTGAATAAAAACATGTGGCTGAAATTTATTAAATGATATTTAGTAGGTGCCAGATGCCATATCAAGTAATTTGTGTGGATGGTATTTAATATTATAATATTGAGACATTGATATTTTAAATGAATGATATAGGAATAATTGGTGGTGATTGCTAATGATTCTGTGAATATGCTGGAAACTATTAGGTTGTGCAATTTACTTGACTGAATTGTATTTTTGTGAATTTTATCTCAATAAAATTGCTACAGAATCAGTTTGAGATATATCCCTTTCCTGTATTTTCTAGACACAGAATCTGTAAATGCTCTAGTGCAATGCTATTCTCTCTGGAATCTCATTGTACCACACCCACACATACTTCACTCTTCTACTTAACACATGTAGATTATTTTTCCCAGATCTGCTTTATTAGTTTTTGCTTCTGAGATCATTTTACCTATATTCCTTCCTTCCTCTCTCCCTCCCTCTCTTTTTCTCTCCCTCTCTAGAGAGAGAAACATTTTTATTTATTTCTTCATCTGGCCTTTGTTTTTCCAACACGGAGTTGTGCATGTGGTGCTAGGGTTTGAATCCAGGTCCTTGCACATGCCAGGCAAGTGCTCCAATTGCTGAGCCACCACTCCAGCCCTCTATTTTTCTCTCTTAATGAAATGTCCTTCCTGCACATATACCTATATCATTTAGTCATGACATAAAAATTGTGAACCCACTATATGCCCATAATTAAACAGTCCCTGGAGATAACTTTTTAAAATAATACATGAGTAACAGAAAAATAAACAAATTGCTTTTCATTTTTTCTAGGAGGAAATTCTCTGTTGTTTGAAACACTCTAGCATTTTATTAGAGCATTTCTTATAGCTTTTAAACTTTATATCTTTCCTTATAAAACCTCCTAGATATTCTGTATTTTTCCAGTCTATAAATCTAAGCATGTTTCTTTGAATTTTAGGCATTAATTTTGGAACAAACATTTAGCTAAAATCTAAACTCTCATTCCTGGAATTCCATAAATGATTGACATATTCCTTCATCCATTAACTTCTTCATTCATATAAGAATTACTTTTGAGTACACAAGTTGGGTCTGGCAATGAATTAAGGAACAGGAATATGGAGATAAATAAAGGAGGGTCTAAATGTGGGATGCAGTAGCCCACATCATTATGGATAAAGAAATAACTTCAGAGAGGTTTACTAGCATACCCAAATTTGTAGACAGTAAATGTCAATCCTGGATGTTTTTAGCTATAGTTAGTGTTAGCTACACTTGTTCACTCTTAATTAACCTGTCTTCTATTCCCAGTTGGGCTCACTCCCCCAGCATGCATGTTTCATAGCAGTTGTGGTTCAACACCTTAGAGGAAAATAATAAATTCAATTATTGGCATTCTAAAGAACACAATTTCACATACTTCAGAACTCAATAATACAGATAATCGCTAATTAGAGAAAAGATGTATTAAAGTTCCATAAAAAAGGTTTGGGGAACATTTGCTTTATTTAATGTTTGATTATTTTTTAATGTCTTTATACATCTCCAATCTTTTTAGAATACCATAGAAAACATGATGTATGATGACCTTGATAGATATATTTAGTATTTTAACAAATGAAATTGCAAGACTTTCTTGATCATACTGAATGTCAATTTCACATAGCATTAAAAATCTCGCAAGCTCATCAGACATGGTGACATACCCCTGTAATGACAGCTACTTGGAAGGGTGAGGCTGGAGGATCACAAGTTCAAGACCAACCTGGAAAACTTAGGAAGACCCTGTTTCAAAATAAAAGAGCTAGGGATATAGCTAAGTGGTACCCTTGAGCTTATTCCCCAGTACGAAAAACAAACCAACAAGAAAATCTCCCAAGTAAAACATATGCACAATAAATAATCACCAATCTTAAGTTTAAAGCAATAAAAGTGTAAGATCCTTATATACGGCTTATTACTTTTAGTTGTTATTTTTTAAAATATTTGAAGTGTTTAATAATCCCTTTTGTGAAAATTTGGGAATATAGAAGATAATATGTCTTCATATTCAGAGCACAAAGCCAGATAGAAAGTAAAGTAAGCATATTAAGGAATAAGCTATTACTGAGAAAGAAACCATCACTACAGCCTGCCTTTATTTATATATATATATATATATATATATATATATATAAGCTCATTTTTTAATATGTACGCTTATTAATGCTTTGAAAGATATAGGGGCCATGTTAGAATGTTAGTTGCAAACTGCACTGCTAAATGTTCTGTACTGAGGCTTATGAAGTAAGTGATAGCTCTCAATAAAGTTGAATAATTATGCTTACCTATTACAGTACTCTCTATCAACTGATTTAGTAAGGTAAATAATCTTAATAATTTAGAGAATTTTCCTCTGCAAAAGCAGGAAAATAAAATGCACAATTCTAAAGTTATGTAAGAAGTGTGCCATGTAATTAAGAGCAGTTCATTCATAGAAAATAAGATTCATGCTTCAATCACAGCAATCATTTAACTTTTGGATTATGCGCAACAATGAAATAAAGCAGCAGGATTTGCCATTACAAAAGATATCTAAACTGATGGATTTCTTAAGCAGAATTTCTCTATGTGTTTGCACTGAAATGAATCTCATTTTCTTTTGATTCAAGACATAAAAATTTTCTTCCTATAAACACCTTTGTCTTAGCAAAATTCAAACGATTATATCTGTGCCCGTATCACTTTTTGCAAAAAACTGATTTTCTCTTACACAGGTAAATCAAAAGAAAAGTTGTGGATTTGAGATTTCATGTCACCATTAGTAACAAAATCTAAATTAATTTGGCATTTTTGGTAATTTAGTTCACGAGAATGCTGAATATACTCTTTCCTCACTTTTACTTATTTCTGTAGAAAAGATGCATTGGCAGGAGAAAGTATGTGATTTAAAGTCAGCAAATCTGTGCTCTTGCTTTATTCTGTGACAGGAATAACCAGGTATTTAATTGTTTGTGCATCATAACAACTTCCACGGATTAGTACCAAGACAAGGACATCCACATCACCCTTTTCTGGCATTGGATATATAAATTAATAATGATAAAGTCAGATTACTCACCTGCAACACTATACTACAGGATTATAGTGAGCATGAATAAAGAGATTGCTTGGTTCAACTTTTTCCTAGTACCCTTTATTTCCTTTTTGAACACTGACTACAGTTGTAATTAAATGCTTCATGTAAATGATTTCTGGTGTTTGAGAAATGGGATATTTAATAAAACAATTATCTGTTGGTTTTATTGATTATACGAATAATATTTCACACAGTTTCTGGGACATAACAAGATTTCATTAATAGCAGTTATTATTATTTCTTGTTTCTTCATATATTCTAGTGAGGTTAGTAAAAACATGCTTCTAGAAATAATGTATGCTGCCATTTTGAGAAATTAGGGTTTATTCTAAAGATATGCTTATTCAAAGTCATTTACTTAGAATATCATTTGTACTGAACAGTGTGCTTTGCATGTAATGAAAAAAATACTCATGGTCCATGTTTTATTCATACACTTCAGGAACCATTATCCCTTTTCTTCGAATTACCCACTCCATGGAGACAGAAAAGAGCCTATCAGCAGTCACATTTTTACCATGTGACTGTACTTGTATTTGTCATAGCAGAATAATGCTGAACAACTGACCCTACTAATCAAACAACATCTCTCTTATGAGATCCGACTTAGTCTATGTAGAAAATTGGATGAAACTTTGAAGTCTCAAATATTTTCTGGCTTTTTCGGAGAAAGCCAGATCTTGGAAACAGAAGGCCGTGTCAGACAAAGAATAACAACAGAGGCATGAGGAAGCAAGAGCAGACTGATGGATGACTGAAAACTTTCAGTGTTTGCTTCCAACTCTCTTTTGAGGACCAACTGCTTTCTTAATGTTGGGCTCCATGACAAACCTGGTACGCTGAAAAGCTTGTAATGAATTTCTCTTCCAGTAGTTAGTTGAGTCAGGACCTCATGTTTCTAATCAAAACATCACATTTGAGCTTGTTTATTCATCTTCAAAAAGGCAAGCATCCTATTATAGGAGAAAAAAGGTCACAGTCCCTTTTCTCTAGTTTTTCAATTTGCTTTTTTAATCCAAATTGCCTTTTACTATTATTACTTTTGTAAGTACGTATGTCCTTGGAACACTGGGTGATATCTTTGCTTCCAAAAATTTCCTTTTGAAATATTAGTCATAGTTAGCATTGGCTTTATTATAAGAAAGTCAAGACTATTTACTGGGTATAATGTGAAAATTATAAATTAATTAATATTTTAATTTGGACAAACTGGGATTCAGTCAAGAACTAAATGGTATATATAGAATGCATTTTATCTGACTTATTTTAAATATAAAGATACCAAGACATGGAGAGGTGCAGTCATTTCATTCAACATCTTTTCACCTCAACACATTCACCATTTATTTATCTTGTGTTGTGAATATTTTTAGACATTCTGTTAATTATTGTGATAGAGTAAGTCATATTCTCTAAACGTATACATTTATAATTTGCTGAAGTTAATTTCAAGAAAGAAATAAAATTGTGAAACCTTATGATATTGCATTTGATATGAATAGAGTTCTTAATTTTCTTTTTCTGATTAGAATCAACTCAGGGGATCTGAAAGATGATGAATATTATATACCATGAAATTTTACTGAAGAAGAACACTATTTTAATTATATTCCATGAATTATTAAAAGTTTTTCAGAATGAAAGACTACATGTTATAGCTAGAGAAAATGCATGAGAAAAGGGATGTAGGAGCCATGTTTATGTTCAGCAGTGCCACTAAGTTTGTGCATAGGAGGAGGGGTTTACTCTGTGAGAAGAGATTAAGGGATTTCAAAAATCACTTCCAACTCTAAAAGTCCTTTATGTAATGCAAAACATAAAACTCTAAGGAATGCTCACAATTGAAATCTCTATTTAGCTCATCTATTTTAAAATTAGCACAATGTTACTACTTCATTTGCCTTTCTTCTTTTACTTCCAGTAACTACGTGTTCACTGAAGCAACTTTAAATTCACCAAATGGTTCTAAATGACTAATAATCAACTCATCAATTACAGATGTGACTCCATTGTATTGGGATTCATTTGCTTCCTGAACCTTCCATTCATTGTTAATATAATAATGCACTGCCAATTAAGCCTTGATACCTGCCAGCATAGTTGAATACCATTTAATTTACACATCTCTCACAGCTGCCACACCCGTACTTTTAGCTAGCCTTAGCTCCTTTCTGAGCAGTATTCTAACTGTAGCAATTAGTATTCTACATTCAAATTAAATTTAGTGTCCCCAAGAGAAGTTGAGGCACATGTTAATTTGTTTACATTTATACACTTTAGCTTTTCTTTAATTAAGGAGTTCAGGCTATTTCTAATGGAATATAGGTGAGAATATATTTTTTTTTGAGAGAGAGAATTCATTTTTTAAATTTTTCATGTGGCTTTTATCGCTCTGAAACTTTGTTGTGTACATAGTGTTGGGTTTCAAACTTCTGTACTTGGCTCATGACAGGCATATGCTGTAAGCACTGAGCCACTACTCCACCCCTGAGATTATCATTTGTATTCAGATTATCCACATATAATCAAACATAGTTACTGTATAGAATTATTATAATTCATAAGTTGACAATTATACCCT
>PVKS010034130.1:0-21167 GCA_004027875.1 Aplodontia rufa | reverse complement strand
AGAGAGAGAGAGAGAGAGAGAGAATCAACTTTGTTATTAGTTTTTCATGTGACGTTTTGCTCAGAAACTTTATTGTGTATGTGGTACTGGGGTTCAAACCCACATCCTTATAGATGCAAGGCAAATACTGTAACTACTGAGCAATAGCTCCAGCCTGAGCTCATGGTTTTTATGGTGAAATTCAACATTGATATTTTTTCTATCACTCTCTTTTTTTTTTTCTTGTTCCTAGTTACAGAAGTTCTTTTTGGCCTCTGCCCTTCCTGTTGTCTTTTCTCAGAGGTCAGTAATTCAAAGCTCTAAAATCTTTGTTTCCTGATGGTTTTATGTATGTATGCACACCTATATTGTATATTTGTGCAAGTGTATTGTTTATTTTATGTTATTTTCAACGATGCTGGTTTTGTGGATGCTTAGTTCTTATCCTCTTAGAATTGAAAAATGAAACTGAGGGACTCTGAGGTAAGTGGAGCAAAGA
Source organism: Aplodontia rufa (assembly GCA_004027875.1). Lineage (NCBI taxonomy): Eukaryota > Metazoa > Chordata > Mammalia > Rodentia > Aplodontiidae > Aplodontia > Aplodontia rufa. Next base: position 20,689 of record PVKS010034130.1, on the reverse strand, counting down.
GAATTTAAGAAAGGATAGAAAGAAAAAGTTTTCTCCAGGAGAAGGGCATCTCAGAGCTGAGAACTCAAAGACATGGTCTGGCTCATCTTTCTTAGAGGCTCTCCAGATCCTCCCCCTATGATTAATCATTGCCTTCCCTCCCCCATGCCTGGGAGCAGAGCTCAGAATCTCTGGTCTGATCTGGTCTTTTGTTCTGGGCTCATTAGCATTTTTATCAGCTGAGGAGCTTCCTAAGTCCAGAACACCTTTGTTAGCATGGGGGTGGGGGGTGTTGTAACAGCAGATGATCTTTGACCTTTTAGAAAAAAAATGATTATCAGACAGTTTCCTCCTTACCAAACCCATCATTCTGCCTACACTGATTGCTTAACTTGTCCCCCTGCTTTTGTGCATATGTGTTGTGTTTGTTTTATATTATGTCAACACAATACCAAATTGGCTCATAAATGAGTGCTCATAACTTAAAAGAAAAAAAGGAAATGGATCCAAGTAACTTTTAGTTCTTGTGGCTTGACTTAAAGGTTTGATTTAAATTGAATAAGCAGATAAGAGTAAAGACATCCTTAAAATTAATGTTCTACATGTTTTTCTAGGTGGGCAATCAATAGAATGTTGGTTTCTATGAATGTTTACAGTGCGACATTCATTGCTTCTAGAGATTTTGATGGCTTATGATGTTTTACTATACCTGTCTGATGTATTGATTTTACAAAGTTAACTTTTAAAAATGAGAGAATTAAATTTAATGTAAATGGGATTGATTTTCATAAATGTGTTTGTTAGAGGAGACACCTAATTAATTTGCAAAGATAAAATGCTAAAACTTCAAAAGCTAATATAATTTCTAGTATTCCTGGCTTTAAATCTGTAAGATAACATTTGGGATTATTAAATGTGCTCTTATAAATTGGTAAATAAGGAAAAATAGGATTAAGTATTCTTTCACTAAACACCAGATTAAAATTCTAACAAGTACAATTCTATATGTAAAGATAAAAAGTGGTTTCAGCTGTGTTTCATTTACAGTACTGTAAATAACATAAAATATTTGATCGTATTAAAAAAAGCAATTGGAAGAATTCCAAAATTTCACAATGATTATTTCAAAATGTAGTGATGTCTGCATTAATGAATGTACAAAAATTCAACTCCTTAATAAAAAAATTTTTAAAAAGAGACAATTAACAATGTAGCATACTTTTTTTTAAAAGAGAAAGGGACAGTGAGAGAAAGAGAGAACAGAGAAAGAAAGAATCAATTTCATTTAAGTTTTAATATGACTTTTGCTGCTCTGAGACTTCATTGTGTATATGGTGCTGGTGTTTGAACTCGGGTCCTCACACATGCCAGGCAAGTGCTGGAACCGCTGAGCCACCACTCCAACCCCAAGTGGCATACACACCCCCCACACACACCAAGAATCCAAATAATACTTATGCTATCACTTAATTTTGGATATTTCACAATCTAAACATTTATATCCCTTGTGCAGGTGAAATACAGAAGAAATTGAAAATTTTGGGGTATGAGTGAAGTGAGGGAAATTCTGTTTTAGGAACAAGTACATATCATAGTGTTACTTTACATGCATATATGATTGTGTAATAACTCAACGCCTTAATAAAATATTTTTTAAAAGAAAAGGTCAAAGAAGAGAGGCATAAGAAAGTTATAGGTATGGAAATAGTTTCTTACAAAAATTGGAAGAGATGCTTTCTGGATGAAAAAGTATTTTGTGTGGTAATGTAGGCAAATTATACAGTGTCTAACTAAGTTGCAAAAAGATTGTGTAGGATAAATCTAAAAAGTCTGCATGTGATTAACAAATGTAATCGACATAATCATTTAAAGTTGTTTAATGTTACCCCTAAAGTCAAATATTATTATATTGTTTAACCTGGGTTTCTTAAGGCATTGATCTGTTCTTATCTATCAAGATAATTCCTGATGCTAGGCTTATTTATTTAGGAAAATTAAATCTTGAAGAAATTAAAGCTTGTACCCATTTTAAGTCTTTTAATAATTATTTCACAACTGATTAAATAAACAATCATTTTTAGAATGTTGTGACATATTTTATACCTAAATATATGTGAAGTATTTTGTAATTCTGTAGAATGGAAGTTTATGTAGGATTACAAGTAGAATAACAAATAAGTGCTCTCTTTTATGCATTGTGTTTGATATGGGAGAATCATCTTGAGACAGTCACAGTAGTTAGAATATTTGAGTGAATCAAGGGAAAACTGGTTCCTTTTCTTTTATGATCAGTTTGACATCCCCCAATGCTAGTCAGCAGGGTCTGGCAAGGTGGATCCAGATGCAGATACTCCCATCTGTTAAGCAAGGTGCCGCATTCATTCTATTGATGCCTGAGATACAAAACAATGGCTGGACCCAACCAGAATTTCCCATGCTCATTTCCTAGGTTTGGGGGAAGGGAGAGAATGGCCTTGGCTCTTTCCTTTACTCCCACTCTAAGGGAAGTCTGCTCTTCTCCCTATTCTTTGCTTTCTTTTATTTTCTTAAAGTTAAGTCTGTCTTCTGTGCTTCCATTTCATTCTTGGTCTACAGGGTATACAAAACTGACTTCCACCAAAATGGCATCAGATGGGTGTGCAGGGGTGCATCCAGAATATGGATAAGATCACCACTGAGGTAAGCTCTCTGCAAGGTGCAGATTGCATCTTTCTGTTTCTTTATTTCTGGAGGAAAATATACTTGGCATACATCAGTCACTTAAATGTGATTAGCACGACCACCAGTCTTAAGTCTCTGATGACAGATTTCAAGTCCTTTTACAGTTCCTAAGCCCCTGTCTTCAGGTCAGGTATGTTAGGCTCTGTAAGGGTTATTTCCAACTTTTCTGTCTCAGCTTAGAGTGTGTCTGGCATTAGTAGACAGTTGCCCTGATCCTGGTCAACTTTGGATGCAAGGAGTTGAGCAAATGATTGAAGCAACTGAGGGACTCTGGCCAGGGCCACTCCTTGGAGGATCTTAAAGGCTTCTCTCAAGACCTCCTCTCCCAACAGCCCTTGGGAGTGTCCTAGAAGTGACCAGTCAATTGGACTGTGCTGAGTGAATGCCCTAGACTTATAAACCTCCGTAAGAGCAAAACTCTTCTTTCAATGCTCATTTTGCTCAAGCACCAACTTCCCTTGCCAATCAGACTCTAACCTTTGAGAAAAGGGTGTTTTACATATCATGGGTCATACGGAAGAGCCTAAGTCCCCTTTGTTCATAAATAGGGCCTTTACAAACTTGTAGGAAGATCACTGTTCTTTTTCTTTAGTGAATGAACTCTCTTTAAACACAGAGCACTTGACAGTCAGTATCATGGCTGCTGATCTTAAGACTCAGGTGACAGGCTTGTTAGGCAGGCAGGACTGATCTCCCTTCAACTAGGAATTAGGAATGTCAGTCCTGCCTTGCTCCAGTTTCCTTTCCCTGGGAGAAAGTTGGTGCATGGGACAGAGGAAGGCTTGAGATAACTGAAGGTGGCTGACTGGGGTGATACTCCAGTGCTGCAGGAAGGTCTGTCCTGAGTCTAACCCTTCAGGGGCACCATCATAGACCACTATCTGTTTTTCTTTATTTTTGACTGGCTTGTCCGAATGGTGGAGGGCAACCTCACTCAATGAATCTTGCATCCTGGGACAAATTCTTGGTCTGATATAAGGTTTTTGGGAGAGATGTGACCCATAAATCCCCAGATTTTGAGCCAAGGAGTCTCTCCCTATTCTGAAATGTTTCTACTCTGTCTGTCCCTGATATCCACCTCTTAAACAGGGACCCATTGTGAGAGACTGACAAGATAGAGATCCCCCAGCTTTAATGTTTTTTCTTCTGTAATCTCCTCATCTGGCAGGAAGAAATCAAAAAAATTTGCCAAAGATTAAATCACCTCTCATCTCTTCTAGTTCTGGAAGTCAAATTGTTTATCTTCTCTTTAGGGGAATCTCACCCAGAGTATTATTAGGCTTCCCTCCCACTTTAAATTGAGGAACACAGTATAAATACATGGGCCTGTGAGCATGAGAGCTAAAGGAAAGAGAATCATGTAAGGCCAATTTTAAAGGCATAACTAGTTGGCAAATATCCTCCCTTAGACTTTAGGCTGCTCTTCTACTGTGGGGGGCATTAAATGTTATGGTGGCCAATGGAATACCAGTAATGACACTAAGCCTGGATTCCCTTAAGTTTTTTGGCATGTGGCAAACAAAGGCCATTGAATCCTCACTAGTAAGACAACAATAAATCCAGCAGGTGTAGGGAAAAGAGAGATGGGATTGCTGATAATCAGAAGCCCCCGGAAAAGAGTGTCCACATAATTCAGGTTGGAGATTCATTCTCAGAAGTTATGCCAGGTCCCCACTAGCCTTCCTAACCACAAATGCCCAAGAAAAGCATCTCATTTTTATGGATAAACTTCAATTTCATTTCACAGCTTAGTTTGTTTGCCAAAAGGAAGGAAATGCCTGCTAGTTATCTGCTGACAGTAAAGGTCCAAGAATAGCAGGAACAATAATTTCTGTGGAATTTTCTCTTCATTTGGACACAAAAGGAAATTGGAAAGATTCCACATAGGTTCTCTATTTAAAACAAACAAACAAAAACTTCCTGATGATTTCACAAGATCTAATGCTTTCAATATCTGGGTTAACTCTAACTCTGATTTAACAGTGTACTGTGATCTGCTAAAGGTGTTTATTGCTTCTTTACTACAGAGTAAATATGGCCATTTCATTTTTTTAGGTTTTGATCTCAATTTTACTGGTGATTTCACCTATCATTTTGTGCACTTACATATATTTTTCAGTCAGTCTTATTTTATCCAACTGTAGTTTTTTTTTTAAAGGAAAGAGGGGACACTGAGACAGAGAGAAAGAGAGAAGTAATTTTTATTTAGTTTTTTATTTGACCTTCATTCCTCAGACATTTCATCGTGTACATGGTGCTAGAATTTGAACACGTTTACTTTCACATGCCAGGCAAGTGCTGTAACTGCCGAGCCATCACTCCAGCCCCAACTACAGTTTTTAATTATGTTTTTATTACTGCATTTATTTGAAAGGATATTTATTAAAAATAAGGCTCTAAAATCTATGTTTCCTTTTGTGTGTGTGTGCGTGCACACATAACCTAAGTGTTTGTGTACATGTGTGTTATATATTATGTTCAGCATGGTACCAAATTGGTTTATAGATGAATGGTCATAAATTAAATTTAAAAAATGAAAATGGATCCAAATGACTTTCAGCTCACATGACTTAAATGTTTAAAAGGACATTCAATTTAATCATTTAAACAGATGAGTAAAAGCATGTTTAAAATTATCAGCTCACATGTTTTTCTAGGTGGTCAATCAATAGAAAGTTGGATTCTGTAAATGTTTAGAGGATAACATTCATTATTTCTAGGATTTTTCTTCAGCAGAAGAAGATGGCTTATATTTGTCTGGTATCCTGCTTTCGAGGATAATAAAGTTAACCTTTCAAACGGTTAATTGGATTTAACATAAATGGGATTAATCTCCATAAATATGTTTGTTGGAGGAGACATTTGAAAACTTTGCAAAGTCAAAATGTTTAAAGGTCAACCACTAAGTAAATTTGAGTAATCTTGACTTTAGTTTCTACAAGGTGACACATTTGGGTTTATTAAGTGTGTTCTTATAAATTCTACAAGTTATCACACACTTAAGTTTATTAAATGTGCTTTTCTATATTGGAAACTAAAAAGATATAATTTAAGATTTCTTTTTTCTGGGTATGCACCAATAGCAAGGTTATTAAGAATTAGAATTCTATCAGGTATAATTCTATATGCAAGAGTACAGAAGGTTTCAGCTGTGTATCAATTAAAGTATTATAAATAGCCTAAAATATCTGACCTTATTATTAGGAGTAATGAGAAAGAGTCACACATTTTATTTGGATTATTTCAAAATGTAAGTTTAAGAGACAGTCAGCAAATAGGACAGAGATGTAAGAAAATCATAGGTACGGAAATATACTTTGATATGGAAATTCGAGTGAAAGAAATGTTCTTGGATGAAGAAAAAATTGATTCTGGATGAAGAAATATAGGGTGTGAAAGTAAGTTGCAGAAGGATTTTGGAGGATAAATCTCAAAAGAGTGTGTGGGATAATATTAAATATAATTGGCACAATTTAAAATTATTTAAAGTTTCACTTAAATTCAAACACTAATGTATTAATATGAACCGGAATCTAATTCTATATGTTGAAGTAACAAGGGATTCTTAAAACATTTATCTGTCCTTATCAAGGTAATTTCTGGCATTGAGTTTAATTACTAAGGAAAATTAAATCTTAAAGGAATTTTAGTTTGTACCTGTTTTAAAATCTTTTAAATGAGTACTGAATAACAGTAAATGAAAAAATTATTTTTAGATTCTTACAATATATCTGACATTTTAATATATGTAAATAGAACTATATTTAAGAACTGGATGTTTATCTGAGCTTTGTTTAAGTGTTACACAAGTTTATAAAATAAAAATTTATGTTTTCTTGCAGATAAGGTAATCATCATTCTCTCCATTAAAATTGTATTTCAATTTCCTAGGTTATATATCTGTTTGCTTTAACTTCTTAAATATTTCATTGTTATACATCAGATAATAAGTCAATCTCTGATCATCAACACCTTCCTAAATTTAGAAAATTTAAAGCTATTGCTAAACCTGTGTAGAGCTGTGATTATGGTTATAATATACTATAGAATCTGAATTTTTCTTGAAAGGTTAAATATAGTTAATATAAAGATATATATGTAATAAATATTGGCTTTTGTTGTGTTTTAGATTTATTCATGTCCTCCAAGTGCATTAATTTTTTAAGGTGTAAAACTTAGGACAGCATTTTACCAAGCTAGTGTTTCAAAACTAAAGTTATTTATAACAATTATAACAATGGCCTCCTTCACTTTTACATGGAATCAAGAAATTAAATTAGGTATTTGTTAATGACATTTAATACATTACAGTTGAATAATAATAACTTGACTCTTTACACTGGGATAAAATTTAACTGAATATTTGGAAAGTAATATGGAGAGCTTAAGTTGTTTAAAGATAAGCAATTTGGAACATAAAAAAATGTTCCTATCCTTTCCACAAAAAGGAGCCCTCTTAGCTTTTGTTTGATTTATGTTTGAGATATAAGTTAGTGTGTGGATGTGAGTAGTCACCCAAAGGCTCATCATGTCTGAGACAATCGAAGGTGTCTTCAAGTGAAACTGACCCTTATTTCCCCTCTTACCCTTCTTAGGCATCTATTCATCTGCATCACTCTTTGTGAATTTGACTTTTCTTATTCTAAAATATAAACATTTCTGTGGTGGGTTTGTTCATTTTAGGCATTCATATTTCTATGTTTAATATTCCTGAATCTCCTCTTTTAGTGTTTTATGTTGCTGGGATGGAAAACAAGAATTCATATACTCTAGGCACTTTTTTTTTTTTACCACTGAACCACATATCCAGTCAAACCTGATATTGAAATGAAACTCTTTCATGTATTTTTAAATCAATTTTTGATGTCATAAATTTTGAGAAGGTGAAGGAGAAAAGAATTCAACATATAAAATGCTATAGCAAAGCCCACCAATGTCTTTTGCCTAATAAGTGTTTTAAATGTGTTGTTAAATTCTTTAAAGGATAATGAAGGCAATTACCAGAAAAACAATGTGAACACATCAAGCAGATTTTGCCTTTAACAAGTGAAGTTAAAGGAAATACTTACAGTAAAATTTTAAATTGATCACCCACATGTTGTTATTATTTACATTCTTTTGTTAAGCCTACCTCTTCATATTCTTGATAGCAGGGAAATGTTGAGCACTTCAGCTTTGGGATTTAGACAGAATCAAATCACCAATATTGGCGACTGACTTATCTATTTCTTTCTATACTTTCCCATTGCTTTATTTATTGCTTCATTACGATCTATAGGTAAAATCTGGAAAAACCTATGAAATTAATATTTTGTGTTTATCTAGAAATGACATACTGTTACTTTTGGAGAAGAAAATATATTTGGTAAAGGTTTTTCAATATAAATAACATGTGAATTTTATTTGAAAAAATAAGAGGATTATGAGTAAGGAATATGTGAAACACAAATGAATTTCTTGATTAGTATTGAACTTTGTCCCCAAGATATCTCATGTAAATGAAAATAATTCAACATCTGAGAAATCTGAAAAATTTATCAGAATCATTTCAGAATAATATTTCATTTAATCCTAATGTAAAACTCACATTATGTAATCTGCCATAATCCAGAATTTCTATTGGACCAAATCAAACATTCTATACATTTTGTTTGCTACCTCTGGGAATATCTGCTAAGAATAATATTCAAAACCATCCAAGTACATATGATTACAAAAGAAAATAATTCTATTTTGAAAGCTACAAATGTATTCAAAGATGCATTTATGATACAATGATAAATGTGTTTCTAAATGCTATAAATAACAAAGGTATAGTGGCAGATTATTGATTGGTAATTTCAAAGTCATGAAGTCAATATTTTCAGGAAAATATAACAATGATCAATTGATACTTTAGCATGGCTCAGTCAGACACAAGCAAAAGATTGAAGGATCCTTTGGTGATATAGAGCCCTTCTGCATCATGAGAGAGAAGTAAGGGTTTGATGCACTTATTTTTCTCCTCTTTAGGAAGGTCATTTTGGGACAAAATCTTATTTGACTCATGGATTCATGGCATAAAATATTTCAGCATCATCAGGACTCATGATCAGTTCTGGGGAGAGATGGGCAGAGTGGTGGTAGGTGGCACTGAAGTGGTATACCACACAGGACAACCCCTATACCCAAAAGCCTCCTTAGGGACAGTCTTGAGCCATAGATCTGAAAATGATCCATTTCAGCTCCAGTACCACCAAGGAAATTCTCAGTATTCTTCCCTGAGGAAAAATTACACAGAGAACCTAAGCAAACTTAATGTCTATTGATTCAAAAAGCCCTTGAACTCCAGACATGTCAAGATTCAGCTTGGACCTGCCAAAGAGAAGCTACTAGGGTCTGCACCTGTAATGTTCCTCAAAAGGTTCATGTACTGAGGTTTTAGTCCCCATAGCAGCAATGATCACAGGTGAGATTTTGGGGCAGCAATTCATGGTAAGTATTCTGACTTTATCATGAATTAATCATTCAAAATCACTAAACTACTGGGAGCTGATAGGAACTTTAGATAGGTTGGGCATGAATGGAGAAAGACTTCAGCAGGGTGTGCTTCAATAACTATATCTTTCCTGTATGCTTCTTCTTCTCCTTCTCCTTCACATGTGCCTTATCCTCCTTCTTTCTGTAATTCTTTTCATCACTCCATCTCTCTATCCCTCTCCTTCTCTCTCTATCTCACATCTTGTTCTGATTTTCAAGAGCTGAGTAACCTTATTCTTCTACCAACTTCTGCCAGTAGGTAAACATCAGAAAAGAACCAAGTGAGGAGCTATGAAACCCAGAACCAAAACATATTCTTCCTCCTTCACTTTACTCAGGTATTTGTCATAGTGATGAAAGCCTTACTAACATAGACACCCCATGATAGCCATGCTTCAGCTGGTGATGGTGACCATGTATGTGTGGACAAGGCTCCCTAGAATGGAGACCACATCCCAAATGCTGCTCTATGGAGAAAAATCATTGCAAAATTCTGGAAAGGGTCAGTCTCACTCTAAGCCTTTTGGTATGGCCAGGACTGTCATAATACCCAATGGGTCCCAGGCACCCAACTAGTCCTTTCACTGAACACGTATTTCCCACAACCCTCCTCTGGCTTAGAACCAGCTATCAATCAATGCTAGTTTGGATGTGTGTACTTCTGACAGTATTTCCTTAGCCTAACTAGGCCTCAGTTGTCCTCTTCTTTAAGACTCTGCTAACCTAAGATCCTTGGTGGTTTAAGATATGAGAGAATGGACTAAATAACCACTAGGGATTCTGGACTTCACTTTGAACAAACTGGGGTCTTGGCAGCTTTTGGTCTTTGGCTTACAATAATGAAAACAGCAATGACATTATTTATACAGATCAGCTCTGTTGCATATGTGCTTAGGATTCCTTCACCTGATTTGAGGCATAATAAGCAGGCAATTCTGACTGTGGTGAAGAGGACACATAAGACTTGGGAATTTGTCTAAAGAAAATCCAAGTATGCTGTCTCCCACTCTATAATTGTTTTGATTGGGTTCTAGTATTTGTTTCAGAATACTGAAAATCCTTCCAATAGGCAGGACTCCTCCTTTCATGTATTTCCTCTTTATCTGACATCATTCCTCACATTAAAATACTATTTTCCATTTTTCTTCTCTGCAGTGATGCATACATTCTTTTACATTCAAATACCACCTGCCCATTTTCCAGGAGGGAATATCACAGAAAATATACTCAAATGCACAAAAATAGAACTCTTAATATTCACCTATCATTAGCTTCATTTCTGACTATGAGCATTGTGTTATTCTAAATAGGAAAACAGGCTGAAATCATGTCCTGGTGAATATGATTATGTTGGTTACTGCTAAATGACTTCATGGATTGGTATCCAAATTCAGAATATTGTCTTTCCATCTTTGTCTTCTGGGAGAAGATCTATATTTAGGGATGGGAGGGTAGATATTGATGTTATTTTTAAAAAATCCTGAATTTAGGAATATGGAGACTAGTTGGAAAGAGAAACAGATCAAGTTAACATAATTCAAGAGCAGCAAATAGGGTGATGGAGAACATACAATTGAACACTAATATGTGCTGAAAGCAACATCAGGCAAGACAGACTTTCTAGAGAGTCAACAACTAGTTAGCCACCCAAGAAGAAATTAAAGCAATTCAACTTCTCCCCACATGCAGATAGTTACAAGTAATAACAAAGGGAATGTCTCTGAAATGAGTTGTCTCAGTAATTTTTCCAGAAATAAATCTAAGGGATCTTTCCTAGCTGAAGGTGATCAATCAACCCTCTCACTATGGACATGGGGATTTGGTTGGAGCTGACCTAAGGGCAAATCACTCCACAGAGTGCTAACCCCAACCCAGTGTTACTGCCTCCCCAGGAGTTCAGGTGAAGATCAGTAAAGTGACACCCTACCCTATTCAGTGTGACTGAAGAAATCCAGTAATCTGCACAAGCTAGGGTGGAGCCTTTTAAGCCACAGAATGCCCAGGTGGCTTGCACCTGCAGGCCCCATAGCTGCAGATAGCTGCCAAGTACTTAGCACCACTATAGAGAAGTCCCCATGTTGGGGAACAGGTGCATGACATTGAAAACTGCCAGCTCAAGGGGCTCAGATGAAGGCAGGTAAACTGACACATTACTCCAGTCACAGATTAATACCCAAGCAATACACATCAGCTAATGTGGAGGCTTTTTGGTCACACATCACCCATAGAGAGTCAGCATTCACAGGTCTCACAGCTACAGACAGCCAGCAAGATCTTTGCTGCTATGAAGTAGCCCCAACAAAGGGAAGCTGGTATGCAACATCCCACAACATCCAATGACAGTCTTACACCCTGTGCCTCCACCAATAATAGAAATAGTCAGAAGATGTGGCACCCACCAAGCATGCACATTCTGGGCTCTAGTATGACTCTCAAGCACCAGCTGACAAGAAAATCATAGCAAGCAGGTAAGTATCTCCTGTGCTCCAGCACCTCTAGGAGGGTCCATTGCCTCAAGTCCTAAAATTGCAGTTAATTAAATTCTTACTCAGACACATGGATGCACAGAAGGCAATTGTTGAGAATGGTCCCAAGCAACCAACACAAATACTGCACAGACACAATGGCAATGTACACCACACAAAAAAAAAACTTACAGAGGAGTACCTCCACCTACTATGCCCAGATATCAGCCCAGCAGCCTGCAAGCTGGGCACTCCAGAGGGCAAAATATCAAATAGTATGAGGATAAAACAAGGCTTTTCAAGCTCATACTGAAGATTTAATCACTCAGACATATCTGCCTGAATGAAGAAGTGAGAAAAGCAATGAGCAAAGACACCAGATGATATGGAGCCAGATGCCCTTGCTACAGAGGAGGCTGCTCCCATGAAAGTAGCACAAATTACCCAAGACTTGAAGACCTTTCAAGTGGAAACAGAGTTTGCAGAAGCTGAACATTCTTTAAAGGTGTTCTCATTATCACTTTATGCTATTAAATAGTCAAAAATTATATTGTATGAGAAAATCTAATGGTGGAGAGGATATGGACCCACAGTTTCCCTGGACATTACTAGTGGAAGTGAAAATTATTTTAATACTTTAACATTCAGTAAAATCTCCTAAAGCTGAACTGTTATAAGTTTTGATTCAGCAATTCCCCCATTTTGCTTTGAGAATTCTTTGCACATTCATAAAGGATATATTATTACCAAGTTCATAATGAAATACTCTAATTGCATGAACTAGGGTATGACCTCAATGCAAGTATTAACATAGTCCAAGAATGAGCTTTGTCAGTTAAATACAATGTCTACATCAATCGTTCCAAAGTTCAATGATACAGATGAGCTTTATGAAAATATGAAATGAGAAAAGTCTTCATACATTGTCATGTATGAATATGCATTTCATTTTCAACATCCTACCTTTCTTTTCATGCACAGTTGATTGAATTGAAACTATTTCAATATAAATGAAACACTGCAAAAGCAAAAATAAATTTTAAGTGAGCATGAACTTATTTCCTCAGAAAAATAGAACATGTTCCATCTTTAAATAAGATATGTGAATAAAGATTCAGATGTCAAGACTGACATCTTTAAATTTAAATATTTAAATCCCAAAATAAACATTTCCATAAAGTGATGTTTTCCATCAGAAGTCAATGGTATTTCTTAGGCAAAATGATAATGAAAATAAAATTGTAGATTACATTCCCAAAGTTTTGTAGCATATTCCATAGACTAATTCCTTCTACCTATATGGTCAATTTCTTCTTCCTTGCCTGCCTTTTAAATACAATATTAAAACTAAAGTCTAAAAGTCCTGGTCTCCCAGAGATAGGATGAAGACACAGGAGCATGGACAGCAGGGTACTCTATGTCCTCATGACACCATTGGCAGAACAAACCAGCTCTAGGACTACCTTCCACTGAACTTCTTAAGAGAATGAACTCCAAAAACAGAAACTTTACTATAGAAGAAATAAAATCAAGGCAAATGTAGAAACTTTGACATGTGTATCAACTTAGAGACATACTTAAACAAAAGTATAAATGCTATTTAAATAGAAGACAACAGAAACATTTACTCCCCATGTATCATTCCCAGGAAGTTATAGAAGGATGTGCAGTACCCAAGCAGGATTGACAATCCAGAAGTTGAATGAGACACCAGAGCAAATAGGGGCCTGATGCAAGAAAGCAGTGAAGAAGATCATAACCAAGGCTACTTCCTGGAAAATGGTGCAGCAGACTTAGAAAACAAGAAGTTCAAACAAATGCATGAAAACAGAAGATGATGGAAACTTCAGGAGGCAGGGGAAAACCATGCAGATGGAGAGAGATAAGACACACTGGAGGGATATACTGATGCAACCACAGGTCCATGACTCACACATGTGGAGGATAAAGGGATGAGGGAAGTTCATGCAACTCTGAAGCTAAAAGGCACAGAATCTAGTTGTGCTACTGAATCAACCAGGGGAGGGGATTTGGTAATATTGTTTGAGAAGATGACAAATGAAATGTGTATGAATGCTTTTTTTTTTCTTCCCCCAGGTCGCTACATAAAACTGTCACATGAGTCAGTAGTCCCATCTTGGGATGTAGATCTACATACAGATTATATATATCATGGAACACTGAAGTTCTTAGCATGTATGACTGGGTTTTCTGAGAGGGACATAGAAGAGTGGGACAAATAGTGAGGTAATAGCCACAATTAGGGAGAATGTAGGAGGAAGAGGACAGAGAATATTCATTTCAAATATAAAGGGATCTAAAGTTCATTCATCCTACTTTTGACAGTTAACTGGGGTGGTAAATACAATGAAGAATGGAGAGGAAGTGGTAGAAGAGGAACATAAAGACAGTCTTTAGCAAGAGAACACCCACAGGGTTGTTCTATTTATGATTTAACATTTCATCTAAGTCAATAATGCTTCAAACAATAATCACAACTTTTTCATTACCTTACTATTATCCATTTTTTCCATTGCCAGGTTTTGAGTGTTTCAATATCATTCTGATTCTAAACAGTAAAGATTCCAGATCAGAAAATAAGAAAATAATTACTAAACAGATAAATATATTGTAAAAAAAATCCCTCTAAAGCCTATAAACTAGAATAAACACATGCAATAGACACTTTGAAAAATATTAATGTGTCAATACAATATTACTTATTCATTTCCTTTTTATTATATGTATGCTCAAATAGTAAAGAAGACTGATTAGCAAGTTTCAAGTGGGCACAATTTTGTTTCACATCAAATTGTAATTACTTCCTCCTTCCACTTTTTTCCTAACCATCTTTATTATAATTATTTTGATTTAAATTTGAGACAGTCTTGCTTTCTTGCCCAGGTTGGTCTCAAACACATGGACTCATGCCACTCTTTCAACAAAACATGTCTAACTCTGAGGATTGCACTTCTTTACAAATAAACTACTTTCTTAATTATAAGCAGATCCAACTTTGAAAGCACAATTTCACTTTTTCTGATTGAAAAGAAGGCTTGGTTTTAGGGTGGGCAGTTAACATTTATAGGTCTTTTAAAAATGTTCAAGAGCTTATCCACTTACACTGAGAAAGGACATTAGCATCTATTTCCCTTTGAAATAAAAATAAATGAAAATGGAATACAGACTCAACAAACACAGGCAAATACATACACTTCAGATTTCCAGGGATGGTAATCTTTTTACTTTGCTTGAGGATTCTTATTCTGTCTTTGGACTTACAAATTTGTCTCTAACATTTCAACTTGACACCTCTAGGCAAAACAATTAGAAGAATCTACAATCCATATGATGGAAAATAAATGCTTAATTTCACAAAATTTAAAAAATAGAAATCCATGCCTTGGCCTTTTCAATTTAAATGTAACTTTAATTTAGACATATAAACACATACACACAAGAAAGCAGAGGTAAGCAGTATATTAAGCAGTGAAATATAGTGCGATTCCTCTACAATAACAAGGATGGATTTGGAATCCCTTGTAAACAAAATCAGGCCAATGTACTATTTAAAAATCAAGCATTGTTAACTAAGATGAACATTTTCAACCCAATACCTATACTCCTTGAGTTAGCATTCTGTAATAGCATCATTTGCTTCTATGCAAACTTGATGAATTCTTCATTGGGTAATTTTTCCAGCTGAGAGATATCACCAATTTGTCTTCACATTCCTAATATTCCAGAAAAAATGAAAGGTAATATTGGATAAAATTAAAAGTATTCAAAGGAATATGTCTTAAAGTCCACCAAACACCATTGTTTGTTCCATATTTTTAAATTAGCAAATGCAAATTCAACTCAATCATTATTAATAATTAGGCAATAAGCAACACATAACATCTTACACATACTTTTGCTACAGATTGATAGTTTGAAGGTTTTCATTTCTTTCTTTAACTGTACAAGTAAGGGTCAGACCTAATGCTACCCAAATTCTTTAGACCTGTCAAATTCATTCTATTACAAGCTGACTAAAAGACTCTGGTCACATGAAAATATAAGTAAATTTGTACATTATTATGTATTGGCAAACATTCGAGGTTTAAAGAAAAAAATAGGCTTGATCATTTTCAAAATAATTTAATCCATGTGGGTTCAGGTTTCTCATCTTTATAACAAACAAAAAAAAATACAATATTATTCATCTAAGGGTTACCATGAAGTTGAAATGAAAGAATCCAATCCTAAGGAAAGTGCCTGAAACTTATCATGCAAACAACACATTTTAGCAATATACCATCATCATTTGGAATCATCGAATATGAAACACTGTGTGAGTCCCTAAACATGGTCTAATTCAATTCTCTTTTCACAATGTAGGAAATGGAGTCCTCAGGACAGAGACCCTCAGTTGGAACCCTAATCCATTGCTCTTTCCATTGCAGAAACATAGAAATCTTCATATATTAGACTGCATTCTTTAATAGTGCAACAAGTGTAGGAATTCTGAGCGTAAAAATTCAAGTCAGGAAGTAAACAAGGATTATCTATATCAGGGAAGAAATGAACGACCTTGAAGAAAGCTCTTTCTTTCAACCAGACCTTCCTTCTCACCATGGCAAAGTTATCCTGTCCTTCACCTTCTGCTCTGCAGGGAGCCTGCTGGTCACCACTCTGCTCCACTTAGAGGACTTGTTCTAGCTATGGCTGATGAGGCCACACTCTCCTGAATAGGAACCTGGAAATCTAACCCAAACCCACCTGTCAGAAGAACTCTTTTGCTATGGAGTCTTGTTTTTTTTTTTTTAAGAGACAGGGACAGTGAGAGAGACAGAGAAAGAGAGGAACAACTTTATTTAGTTTTCACATGGCCTTAGTTGCTCCAACACTCAGTTGTGTACGTGGTGCTGGGGTTTGAACCTGGGTCCTCATGCTTGCCTGGCAAGCACCCTGGAGTCTTGTTAAGGAAGGCAGTGCCCACATGGATGTCATGGAGTTTTGATCCTATTTTTACTTGTAGCAATTGTATAGCTGTTGGTTTAATTTCTAACTCTTTGATCCATTTAGATTTGATTTTTTTCAAGGTGAGAGATAAGTATCTAATTTCAGTTTTCTACATAGGGTTGTCCTGTTCATCCAGCACCATTTGTTGAACAGACTGTCTTCTGTACTATGTTTTTGTCCCCTTTGGCAAATATTGGATTTGCAGGGTACAAAAATTAAAGCCAAGAAAAATTGAGTAGGATGGCATTAAACTGAAAAGCTTCAGCACAACTGAAAAATTAATCAAGAGTGTCAAGACAGAACCTACAGAATGGGAGAAAACCTTTGTTGCTACACATCAAACTGAGGGCTAATATCCAGAATATACAAAGAACTCAAAAAGGTGAACACTAAAACCACAAAAAGTCCAATCAATAAATGGGCTAGAGAACTAAATAGAGGCATGGATAGGAATTCTGGGACTGCAATCAGCACCCACACAAAAGAGGAACAGATATACACCAGACAGAGAATTCCCAGAGGAAAGGGGTGGATACCAGCCTTAATATGCACAACTCATCAAGCTAATGATTCTTTTTAACTTGGTGTAAACCAAACTATATTAGCTTCTCCATCTCCATCTCTCAATCCCTTCTCTCTCTTTCCTCTCCTTCCTTTACCTTGGTGCAAAATAACTAATCTTGACTCTTTTCTCTTTTCTCTTTCATTCCCTCCCCCTCCTCTCTCCTCTTTCTCCCTGTCCTCACACTTTGATTTCCACACTTATGACCAATTGTCTTCCCTTCCTCCTTCTAGTTCCTATTTCAGGTAATAATAATTTTACTAAAATATTAAACTTTGAAATCTGTTTCAGAAATTTATTATACATATCTGACTGTATTTGGGGAACTGAAAAGAACAACTGCAACAAACTTTCATTGAGACTTGGCTCAGAAGAGAAAGTAGTAAATAGGTCTCAATATTCTCTTAAAGAGGACCTGATAATGGGATAAACAAAGGTCACACATTGAATTCAATTGCCAGTGTACAGAAATCCACCCCACCTAGCATCCATAAGAAAAAGAAGCTCACAAAGTAAGTCCTGAATTAAAAGAGGAAATCAGAGCAATACTGAAGCATGGGTTAATATGCAAATACCATGAAACAAGGGAACAAAGTATCCCAAAGTACCCATAATGCTTCAACTACAGTCATTAATGACAGCACAGTGGAAGAAATATCAGAGAAGAAAATAATAAAATGCATATGTAAATTATTCTATGAATTAAAAGATGAAATAAGGAAAAAATATAGAGAGGAAAAATAGGAAGTGAAAACCACTTCTATAAAGAGATAGAAATCCTGAAAAAGAATCAAATGGAAGCCCTTATAATGAAGGAATAAATAAACAAAAGAAAAAATTAAGTGGAAAGTGTCCCAAATAGAGAGACCACTTGAAATAAAGATTTTCAGGCCTCAAAGACAAAGCATACAATCTTGAAAATAAAGAAAAGAATGAACTGGGAACACGAATTCAAGAGGCTGATAGAAATCCAAATATGCAAAATCACAACAGACCCATTCTGAGACAGATTATGAAAATACCTAATCTACAAAACAATGACATTTTTAAAAATTGCTCAAGAAAAAACATGGATCACATTTAGAGGAAAGCCAGTCCAAATTTCAATTGACTTCTCAACCCAGACCATAAAGTGGTGGAGTGTTTGAAATAACATATAACAAGATCTGAAAGAAAATGGGTGCCAAGACTTGGGACCATATTGGATGGTGAAGCAGTTGCATCTCTTCTGACTCTGAATTGGGACTCAAATCTCACCAGTCCTATAGCATTGAGAAGAAGGAGTGCACACACTGATGCTGGAATTCACCAGAATACTACTGCAGGTACTTGGAGACTTGGAAATCTATCCAAATTGCAATGTAAAATGATCTTTGATGATCCCATCTGGTCTCTGGGGGAAAGGACAGCTTACTGTAGCAGTAGCAGAGGCCGAGGCAGTGGTGGCACTGGTACTTCACCTATTGGTTCTGCATGGTGGAGGGGTTGTACAAAGAACACTGATTTACTGGGAATTCAGACTTTTGCCACAGTGAATCCTGAATTCAAACAGAAGCCCAGGACCAGGTTAGGCAGATCCAGAATTGCCTACAAGCCTCAGAGTATCACAATGTCTCTTATCTTTCTAGAGGAGAAAGGATGGCAACCATTTTGAAAGGGTGGTCAGGCAAGAGGGAACAAGGAGTGCTTTCATTAGCCCCTAGAGATGTCACAGTTTCAAGGGCAATAAAAACTGAGTGGGAGACTGTTAGGACCTAAGGCTGCATAGCCTAGGGTTCTCTGCCACATGGGAAAGGACCAAAAATCTAGTTTGCCTCCTTTCCCTTCCCCCCATTTTGGGGTCCATTAGGCCTACATCAAAAACAGATTTCTCCACAATTTTGACAGGACCTTGGTTCCATTCAGAGGCCTAAGACAGAAGCAAGGTTCTGGGTCTATCCCAGATATCAATCAGCCAGAGAGATTCAGGCTGGATGATCACAGGAGAACCTAGCTTAGCTTGGTTTACCCTTTCTAAATGAGGGGGCCTACATGACTTCCTATAATATGTTCAGATTATGTGAGAGACCAAAGGATCTGGTCCAGGAGGTCTGGTGGAATTGCACATACATCCAGGAGACTGCTGCTCTGCACTCACTCCCTTGAACCTAGAAACTAGAATCCTTATGGAGTTACAATTCCCTAGTGGAGGTCAGCAAGGGACCACCCCTTAGTGCATGAATTAACCTGAAATTTTTGTTGCAATTGCATCACAGAAAATGCCAGGTGTCTGAGCTCTAGGCCCTGTCCTGGCAACCCACCCTCCACACTTAGAATCCTGTAAAGCCTGTACCTTATTAATCATAGTGCTTCTGGTTATCAGTCTCGACTAATAAACCTCAATTTGTTGGCTGGAACAGTTGCTCAGCTATTATGGTGCTTGTTTAGCATTGCACAAGGACTCAGGTTTGATCCTCAGCACCACATACACAATGAAGTATAAGAGTAACAAAATCCACATGAAAAACTAAATAAAATTTGATTCTCTCTTTCTCTGTCTAACAGTCCCTATCTCTTAAAAAAATAATAAAACCCTCAATTGGACTCTTATCATCTTCCCCAACCTGTAATGAGATAACCTCAGGAATCACAATTTGATTTTTTTGTTTATATACTGCATCTTTTTCTTCCTTTTTAAAATCACTTCAAAATTTTTTTCTTTCTTTTTGTTCTTTTTTCTCCTCCATTGTTCTCTAAGAATGTTTTTCTTCCCTTTTTCTTTGTTTTTCTTTAGGTATATATTGTATCTTTTTCTTCTTTTCAATTTTTTCCCCTTTTTCTCTTTTAATTTTAGAAATATTTCTTTGCAGGAAGTAATTGCTTAAGCTACAATTCCTCTCATAGACAGCAATTATCATTGTATTAGTTGTACAAGGAATAAAGTAGTTAGTATAATATGGTGTAATAAGGTGTTCTGAATTCAGTTGATGTTTATTTTTTTTTGTTTTTTGTTATTATTTTTAAATTTTTTTTATTTTTGAGCAACCTTGCAAGATTTTAACAAAACAATATAAAATGTTTATAAGATGTGTATATATTCTGGTCATTGCAACTGTCCCCAGGAGGGCCCCCACCAAAATTACCCTCCCTTATCCCTTCCTTCCCCTTCCCACTATAACTCTAAAACAAGTATTAGATTGTAAAGCATTACATCTTATCTGGATTTAACTCATGCTACTAGACCAACTTTTTCATTGTCCAGGGTCTAGTCTCCACCTCCACAGATGAGTGGAGACAATCGACCCTTAGATCTCTGGGTTAAGCTGATTTTACTCATCATGATCTCTTCCATAACCATCCATTTACCCTCGAAGGCTGCAAGGTCATTGTTTCTAATTGCTGTGTAATATTCCATGGTATAAATGTACCACAGTTTTTGGATCCATTCTTCCTGTGA